>RJWH01000324.1:0-145000 GCA_004363575.1 Solenodon paradoxus | reverse complement strand
GATGCATCAAATTTAAAACAACTGCCCTACCCTTGTTCAAATAACTGACAAGACAGCAGTACAGGAGTATAAACATACCCACTCCCATTCTCTGGGTTCTTGACTCCACCTTCTTGGAAGTTCTTCCTTTTCTATTACCTTTCTCAGTCACACATGAAGTGGTATTGGTGGTGTTTCATAGTTCAGATGAACACTACATCTTACGTGAGCCAGGTGAGTCTCCAGGGCAGCTGATTTCCATGAAGTGACTCAGTTATTGAGAAGTTATTTGTCTTTGGTTCTGTCATCTCAATGGATGAGCTCAGCAATTGACTAGGGAAGGAATCACAGGGAAAAGTCATCTCTGCTTTTCTAAACTTTAACCCAGAAGTAAGATACATCACTGGGCTCAAAGCCCATCAGCCAGATTAGTATCACAACACCACTTAACTACATGGAGGCTGGAACACATGGGTAATTGTCAAACATGAAATGTCTCTTTTCAGATCTACTGAGGTCTCATGTTGAGACAACAAAACTATAATGTATAATGAGCCTGGATGGTGGAGTTTCTATATGGAAGACCCTATCCCAGAGAGTGGCTAACATGCATTGGTATTTGTATGAGTGAGAAACAAAATTTTGTTCAGTCAAACCAGAGATTCAGAGATTTAATTTTTCTTGCTGCATAGTTCATCCTATCCTGTTTAATATGGGACGATGGGATAAACGAAATAATATAATTTACTTTTCTTGAAGCAATTCTACTTCAATCAAAATACCAGTAGGATTATTTTTTAATATGACAAAATTACATAAAGTTCAGGTGCAATAATAAGTGAGTAAGAATAGTCAGTACAACTGGAAATAGAATAATGAGAGAGAACTAATTTTACCCAGAGTTAAAACATTTTATAGACAGAAACCACAGGAAATACTGAAAGACACTTGAGAGAAAGAACAGGAAATAACAAAGATGTTAGTGAGATCAGAAATCCAAGAAATAGGTCCAAATACTTTTGAGAGTTAACAATGTAAGTAAAATGGTACTTTCAGTCAAAAGGAGAATACAAATAATTCAGAAACACTGTTGAACAGTTGTATTGGCTCTTCTCATAAACAAGGCATTGGGGGAAAGTACTGAAAAAGTTCACTTCTTATATCCAAATAATTTCTAGGTGAAACAATAATTTAATATAAACTTTAAAACCATGAAAATACTAGAAAAATCATCGGCAATATATTTTTATAATCTTGAAACACCAAAGGGTAAGATATATGAGACAGAATTGACAAGTTATTTGCATAAGAAATGTTCCTCAGGACAGATACTACCATATACAAAATCAAGAGATAAACTACAAGGGAGGAAAAAACCCTGCCATTTGCTTACCAGGGAGAGTTTCTTTAATATACAAAAAAGATATAAAAAGTCCTCAAGAAAAAATGAGCAAAGGAAAAAATAGACAAAAGATAGTTTGTAGCAAAAGAACACATAGATAATAAACAAATGAAAAGATTTTCTTAACTCTTTAAATAACCAAAGAAACATTAGTTAAAACAAAACACCGTTTTTCACTTTTTATCTTTGCAAAAATAAATTTTTGCTTATCCTCAAGGGTATGGGAAACAAGAACTCTCTCTCTTCATGTTGTTAAGGGAATGTAAATTGCTGCAACCTCTTTGTGGTTTGGCGATAACTATAAAAATTTTAAAGGCACATTTCCTTCAATCAGCAATCACCCTTCTAGGAAATATTCCCATAGAAACACTTGCACAGGGTGGCAAACATATGCTGTACAGGGACAGAATGGTAATATATTTGTCAGAGTAAAGAAAAAGATAAATTTAAAAGCCATCAAAAGAGAGGATTAAGTAAACTAAAGTGGCTCTATTGAATTGTGTGCTACACAGTTGTTTCAAAAAATCAATACATATAGTGATTTGAAAAATACTCAAAATTATTTTAAGTGAAAAAACTAAAGTAAGATGTACTAATGTTATAAATGGAAATTCCAAGGATCATATTTGCATACATATATTTATATATACCAGTATACATACAACTTTTGGGGACAAAAGAAATAATTGCTATCATTATTTTAAACCATAATTGCATCATAATGAAGGTGTTGTTAAAGAGGTAAGCTTTTATATTTATGTGATGCACCATTTGTATTGTTAGATTTTTTTTAACTTACACATGCATTGCTTTATAATAAAAATCTCAACCATTAGTACTTCCATGCCAAATAAATTCAATTCACCTGTCAATCTGTAGCTAAAAATATATAGATAATATAAAAAACAATTATAACCAAAGCTCGACATTTAGATATGCTATATGTAAATGAGAAAACTAAGCCACCAATGATAATGAAAAGGAAAAGCCACACTCCTTAGGAACTGTCTGCTCCTGTCTGTACTACAAGGGAAAAAATCCCAGGGAGGTTTAAATGGTACATTTTGTTTATCAAGATTCCAAAAACAAAAGCAATAATAATAGAAGTAGTTCATGTAGCTCATATTGTATTTTATTTTGATAGCATTGAATTCAGTGTCAAACACTTTTATTTGAATTCCCTCATTGACTCACAAAACCACATGGTCAGGACACTGCCATCAACTCCATTCCACAGATGAGGAATCTAAGAACCAGGGAAAGAAATTAAGAAATATCTTAAGAGATCCAAGGCTTCTGTTCCAAAGCATTAGTAATATGCTTCCACAGGCTTTCAGGCTGACTCTGTTTATTCTTCATGTGTCCTTAGGAAATTAACAACATTCCCCATCAGTAAAATGAGAGTAGTGATAGAACCCATCTGACAAGATTGCCATGGGGATTAATTGAAATAACACTAGTGATATTCATTACTCAGTGCTCTTAGCACATAGAGAACTCAGTAAATATTAGCTGGTGTTGTGACAATGTCTTTTATGACATGATCCCTTCTTACCTATCCTGTCTCCAATGTTTCATGCACTCTTCCTGTCCTCCTAAAACTCAGTCTCAGACCTTCTAATCTACTTGCAATTCCCTCATGGTTTCCCAAGTTTCCGTGCTTGAGTTGCTTCTGCTAGAATGTCTGTACCTATCTTCCATCCCTTCTTCACCTGGTTGACTCTTTCTTGTCCCTAAGATTCACTTTAGGTATCACTTCTTCCACGAGGCCTTCTTTGATTTTAGTTTTCTGGGTTAGGTGCTCCTCCTTAAATTCTAGTATCATCCTGTGCATCCCTCTCACATTGTATTTGCTGTACTGTAATACTGTAACTTTCTAAATTCTTAGAGAGCTCTTAAAATCATATTCTAGGTTTCCTTTATCTGTATTGCTCCTATGCTTAACATACAACCTGGAAATTTGCTAAATGAGTTAAGTGGTAACTGAAAGAAAAGTAAATAGTTCTCATGATGGCAACTTGTCCTGGTACCTTTGTTGATCATTCCTAGGTGTGTTTTTGCTTTGTTTTGTTTTTGTTTTTTTCCTTTTACAATAGGATGTAGGTCAGGCAAACGAAGTCATTAATTCATCAAATGATATTATTATTAGCTTTCACTATTGTCCTAGGTGCTGAGGTCTCCATAGTATAAATAAGGCAAAGAGTCCTGCCTTGATGGTTCTAATGTAGTATGAATGGGAAAGAGTTAGACAACAAAGATGATAATTTAAGTAGCAAAACATTCTAGAACAAAAGTAGAACAAGGTTAAGAGTCGAGAGTGATAGAGGGCGAGAGGCTAATTTAGACTTTGTGGACAGGGAAGGCCTCTGAGAAGGTGACTTTTAAACTGAGATCTGATTAACAGGAAAGATTCAATCTTGCACAAGTCAGGGAGAAAGAAATTGAAGGCTACTGGATGGGGAGCAGCCTGCATTTTCAATGGCAGGGAAACAGTCTGGATTCCCAGAGCACAGGTTCACCAGACAAGCTCATACAGGCGACACTACTGGATTCGGTAAGGTCTCTCAAGTAACTAGATTCTGTTTTACCCACAACAGGAAGCCACTGACGCCTTTTATATAAGGGAGTGAGCCCACGTGACAATATTTTTAGAAGACTATTCTGACCTCTGTGCAGAGGGCAGGAATGGAAGTAGGATAACGTTATCACAGTATTTAATGAGACAATTGCAGCTTGGTGCTAGAAATGGAGAAAAGGTGATAGATGGATTTAGGTTGACTTGGGGAAGATGAAAAATCTTGCTGATGGGGTTTGTGAAGGGAGTATTATGAGACAAGAGGAATCAAGAATGGTCCCTCAATTTATGCTGTAGCTTGTGTAGATTGTGGTATCACTTACTGTGGTGGTAAAGACTAGCAAAACAGGGTTGAGGGACAGAGGGGAGGGAGGAGTCAGAAGTTCCATTGGGGGCATGCCAGGTTTGGAGATGCTATTAAACTTCGTAATAGAGAGCCACAAGCAACCCAGAGGCTCTTCAAGCCCAAAGCTTGATGTGTAGGTCAGCACTGGAATTCCAAACTGCTGATCACTTGTAAATGAGTAACATTTAAACTAGGGAGTAGGTCAGAAAAACTAGGACAAGTGCATATTGAAGGATGGTTGGGAGGAAAAGGAAGATGAGAGGTGAATAAAAGGAGAAAAGAATAAGTCCCTAAGTCAAGCTTAAAACCTCCCAAGAAGAGAATGAGAAGCAGCAAGTGATTTAGGAGGGAAATTCACCCAAATCGTTCACCCAGGAGAGAGCTATGGAAGCTGAGAGGAGAAAGTGACCAGTTGAAAAAAACGTACTGAGGGGTCAAGGCATATCAATGCAGCAAGGAATTATAGTGGGCAAAAGGGAGGTCATTAATAACTTTGATTAGTGACACAATAGGATGAAAAGTGCAACTACAGTGAGTTAAGAAGATGACGATTGAGAAAGTGGAGACAGTGACTCAAGACAGCACTTTAAATATGTTTTGTTATGGGAAAGCCAGTCAATAAGAAGGGAGGAAAGGTGAGGGAAGAGGTTTTTGTCTTTTTCTTAAGGTGTAAGATTCTAGGTCTTCCACAAGAGTTGGAGAAAGAGGGACTGGTAACTAGAGGGAGGATCTGAAAACATGACTGGGCAGGGTGTCCAGACACAAGCTGAAAGTGAAGACTGGCCTGAGAGAGGAGCTGGTCCTGCGACCATGGAAATGCAGAATGAACAGCTGAGGTAGGCAGGATGGATGGCAGAGCTGATTATGGAAAAAGTATGACAACTTTTTATTTTCTCAGTGAAGTCTGGGAGAAAGGTGTTGGCCAGGTATGAAGAGAGAAGGCAGTAGAGCTGGGTCTTTGAGGAAAGAGAAGCTGTGAAACACGTCCCTGAGAAGTGAGACAGTGAACAAGCATGGGAGATGCAGGCAGGTTGCCAGGCACTGTGGAGAGTCCATCGAATGTTTGTGATCATACTTAAAGTGAGATAATTACCTACGCTTTCCTTTTGTCAGCTTTAGAGTTTCAGGATAGCTAATAATGGAACAAAGATGCCTGGGGATGTACATTTTGAGATCTTGAAGGAATAAGGCAGGCTGAGGCCATATTGTGAAGTAGGAGTCACTACATCTCTCCCAGCATTATTTCTCTCTTCCTCTTCTGTAATGGGATCTAGTTTTGTTCAGGTGTTCACTAAATGAGTGTCAGGAATGGAAAACTGAACTCATCTCCAGCTTTAGGAATGGATGCTGATTTCAAAGTCAATCAGCACATGTTGTTCTTCTCATGATGGTGATTAAGAGGTCCTAGGGTGGGCATGGAGCCCAAGGTAGACCAGTCAGATGGAAGAGAAGGACCTGATTCTGCAGGTAGAATCCTGCTGATTCTCCTCTCACTTGACAAGAAAAGGGAAATGTGAAGCCTCAGAAGGTGGTCACAGTGGCAAGATGAAGCTGATACTGATGGACAGCAGGTTAGAAAGATGGGAATAATCTAGGGCCCCAGTAATATTGTTAAATGCCCGAATCAATAAGCTTTGAAGCCATACTTACTTCTGAACTTGTTATTTGAGATAACAAATTTAATTTTTTTAATCCAGCTTAAGTCAGGGTTTCTGTTGCTTGCAGCAAGGGTGTCATCCTGGACACAATTTTTCTCTGTATTTACAGTATATGCATGGAAACTGAAGTAACCAGTGCTCCCCTTGCTCTCAGTTAATACACTGTCCAATGACTGAGTGCATGTTCGTATCCAGGAAGCAGGCCTCAAGGTTGCTGGGGCACTTCTGCTCCCACACTTGAGTTTTACCAAGAGGGAGATATGCTTGTGTATAAACTGGTTTTGCCAGTAGTATTGTTTTTGTAATTATGTGAAACAATTCCTTCCAGAACTGACTCCTAGAGGACTCAGTAATTCCCCCAACTGTAAACTTTCATAAGCCTCTAACCTCCTTCTTCACTGGGACATAGAAATGACAATAATATTTTCCATGTTGACAACTTACAAATCATTTTCTTATGTATCGTCCTGATTCACACAATCCTATATGGTCAGCAGATAGAGATAAGTGCATCTTTTTCAAAGATGAAGATGCAGAAGCTCAGAAATGCAGCCAGGATGTAGAAGAAACAAAACCAAATCGTGTTTTCTGTCTTACTCTCATGATGCGTCACTCAAGCAAATGGAGAAGTGATGGGATCAGAAGCTGGGGGTCTCCAGTAAGAGAGATGGAGGGGACTGCAATGTCTCCATCTTTTTATCTACTTCCAGTTCAAATCATGACAAAACAAATAGAGAAGGAGAACACTAGTTTATGCATATGTGTGCATGAAGAGAGAAAGAAGTAAAGACATTAAAATGTAAGAAAATAAAGAACAACAAATAATGTTGACTAGTATATATAATGTTGACAACTATAGGCTAGTATTGTCAAGTACATCTCAGAGTCAATTAAATTTGTAGGTGGCCCTACTTTAAAGAATCTCTGGATTTATAATCTAGACTTTATCAACAAGCCTACATGATTAACAAAAGAGAGTTTTCTGTTCTTTAAAGTGATGCATTGACCTGCCGGAAAAAAATTTCTTACCTGAATATAGTTTGTAGTGTTACCACTCAGAAGACTTCATGCTGTGAGAAAAATGTAACTATGGCAGCCCTGAAGACAAGACCTTTTAGAACCCTTCTGAAATTAAAGGGTATGGAAAGGATTTAGCCACATCACGAATATGATTGCTGCTGTCTTTGCTTCTACTCTGCTTCATTTATTCCAACTACCTACCCGCATGTAAATAAGCAGCAACACAATCAGGGCCTTTGGGCTAGTTTAATAAAATCCTTGCTTCTCCACTATCTCCTTAGAGCCCTCTCCCATAACTGTCACATGGAAATAGTGACTTATCTGTTTTCTTATAGCACAGATGCACACTTTTCCTTCTTTGGTTACTGCTGTTGAACGGTAAGACCAGCACCTACACAAAAGGGGAGCTTCTGCAATTCTTTGTCTTCAGATAAAACCCTGTCCAAATTTAAGGAAAACGAAACCTCCTAAGTTTTCCTTGAGGATGACTGGAGGATTTTCTATCTTATCTATAGCTCTGTCTGAGTAGAATCACTCCCCATAAATGACATGATTTGAATGGTCCCTGTCAGATGAAGTTAAATGCTTTGAATTAAATATACTGCTCTGCCTGGGACATCATCAGCTCGCAGGGTGCAGTGACGTTGGCAGAGAATGTGCTTCTAATATGAGCCCAACTGCCTCAGGGACACAAAGTCTTGTCTGGTTGCTCCCAAGAGATATTTGGCAATGTGTGAGACATTTTGGCTGTCACACCTCAGGGGTAGAGAACTACTGCATCTACTGGGTAGAGCCAGGAGGTTGCTTTACATCTGACAACACACAGGACAGCCCGTCACGACAGAGATGCACCTGACCTGCATCAGCTGCAGTGACAAAACTTCACAGACAGGATGCTTTCAGTACGAGAGATGAATTGTGTCACAGTTCTAGAGGCTGGAAGTCTGAGACAAGTTATTGGTAGGGTTATGGCTTAAGGACCATGGCAGGAGTAGTTGTCCCAGGCCTCAATCATTGGTTTGCAGTGGGCCTGCTTTCTATGTCTGTGTCTCTTCACAGGTCTTCCCCTCTGTGCTTCTGTGTCCCAATTTCCCTGTTAGGAAGGGCACCAGTCATATTTAGTATGAGTTCACCCTAGTAACTTCATTTTAACTTGATTACCTCTGTCAAGACATTATCTCTAAAACCAGTCACATCCCAAGGTACCGGGGGTCAGCACTTCCACACGTTTGGGGTAGGAGACACAGGGTAAGCCAACCTAAAAAATGGCCACAATATGAAGTTCACTTAACTTCTCCACTTTTGTTTCTTTCTTTCATTTGGCTGAATTTTTGGAAAAGCAGTCATCTAGAAAGAGATGGGAATTTTCATCTAGTGTCAGGGTCTAATCACCAGGCATTAGCCACCAAATAAATCCTTCATTTTGCCATCATTTTCCTTTGCTTCCGGTGTCCTATACATATTCTTCTCCTTAGTGTGGCTTTTGTTTTGAGGCCATTTGCCAGATAGTGTGACCATGGGGTAGAACCATCTGTAATAAATAAAATGAGTATCAGTAGAATAGTAGAGGGACTCCTTATAGTTTCAAACTACGGTGACCTGAAAACCCTCAGCAGTAGAGGATGATGTTAAAATATGAGTTTGCAGGTTAATCTGATGTGGGTTCATGCTATCATGACTGCTGTGTAAAGCTGGGAAAGCTCATTAATTTCTCATTAGTCTTAGAGTTAGCCTTATTAGTCTTAGAATGGGACTTTCCGCACTACAGACAGTTGCTGTGAGGACTAAATGATATAACGCTTGAAGCGATGTTAGCTTGAGGCCTGGCACACAAATTTGGTCATTCAACATTAGCTGTTGGTATTATTATTAGCGCTGAAAATGGAGATAAAAAGCTCACCTTGAATTCTTTCTTTCATGTCATGACCTTGAGCACTTTCCCTGAACAGGTACTAAATGCAAATGTGGGTGAGTCAGGCGAAGAAGGAAACAAGTCACTAAGGGCTGCGTGTGAGGCACCATAATAGAACCATACATAACTCTCTACAGGAACATGAAGAAGGATTTATGGAAGCGACCTTTAAGAAATGTTCAGAAAATATTTATAGAAATCTGATGTCATTATCTTGATTCATCTAAATGTAACCTGTTTTACATCAGCAATCTTTTTAGACTCTATTATGACAAAATTATGTCCCTTTGATCACTACAAGAACTAACACAGGGTTTTCAAACTTAAATGAAAAGGGAAGGGGAAGAAAAAATAACAAATTTAACGTTAAGTCATAATTCGTTTCTGTGAAAAGAGAAGCGAGATAATAATGTGAAGTGATGAGGAATTATTCCCATCTATTCATGGATTAAGTAAGCAATTAGAATTTTTCAAAATGTACTTATTACAGGAGTAAATATAAGAGTGTTTAGGAATTGCCACTCATGTAACAAAGACCATTCGAGTGGAAATATTGGAAGAGTTATTTCTAATACTTTCATTTTTAGAAAGGACATACAATAAATTACCAAGATAGAATACTCACAAAATAGTTTGTCTGCTTTCTTCACAGCCATCTCCTCTTGCTTAGAACCATGACATGAGTAGATTGTAAGATGCTAATCTGCTGAAAGATAATAAATGATATGCAAAGATGAATAGAAAGAAGTCAGCTTTGAAGATCTTTAGATTACAAAGGGGTTTGGAACGTCAGGCACAGAGAAATACCACACACAGAGAATTTCCTTTTGATCCTTGAGGACTTGCTTCAGATCATTAAATAATGAGCTAGATGAACATCTAGCTGAGGGCATGCTGCGGTTGGGCTTGGGGATGCTGGGATGAACAAAAGGCTGCCCTGAATTAGTGAGGATGAGGTGGACATGAAAAAGGGTTGTATTTGCCAAGAGAGAGAAACACAGGGATGTGCACACAGATGGCAGGAGTTGGGAGTTAGCACCTAGAGAAAAAGCGCACTGTTTTTTTAGTCTTTCCCACATCTATCCACTCATTCAATAATGACTTATTTTTTTAAAAGTCTTTCTCACATCTATCCATTCATTCAATAACTACTCTTAAACACATTAGTGTGCCAGGTAACAGGTTTGGAGCTGGAGGGAACCTTGGATGAGGCATTGCCCAGTGCAAGGGTGTCAGGGTCTGGCTGAAGGACACAATTAAACTTGTAAGTCACAAGTGCAGTAAAGTGGTGGAGACAAGGAGACTGCTGCCTTAGGCAGGAAAGGGTAGCATTGGGAGAGAGGTTTGCTGATAGGAAGGGCCAGAACGCTGCAGAGGAGAGTTCCCCCGCTGACCTCCTGGGCACCAGTAGCTGGATTCAGAAGTGAGGTGAGAAAAGGAGGCAACTGTGGCCTCCCCATCAGCTTCCTCTGAGCAGACTGGTGCCCCCGCAGAGGGAGACGGGGCTCTCAGTTATTGAAGCTCTCACATAACTGAGAGCCCACTTTGCTGAGAAGTATTTCTCATATCATCAGTTCACCGAATGTATCATTTTATAAAATTAAAAGAAATTTGTTTCTCAATTATTTATAAATTTATAGTAATTGGTTTCCAGTGGAGCAGTTTTAATAGTTGGGGAGGATTTCTCTAAGTTTTCATTAACCAGTTTCATTTTGTATTTAGAGCAGCATTTAAAGAAATCTTTTAAGTATTTTAAAACAGTATTAAACATTCAGAAACCATTCCATAACCAAAATGTCTGTGCTTGCTTCCCAAAAGAATTTTCTAGTTTATGCTGATGTCTTTCATGGCACTTTGGTTTTGCCAATATTTTATTACTTTGTGATTTTTCTGCAAATTCCTCAAGTACTTTTAAAACTAACTCTTCTAACATTTTAATAATTCAAATTTGCCATGTGTTATGGGTTTTCCTATAGCTTCCAGTTGTTTCTTCCTGAAAATCCCCAGTTAAGACTTCACCATTTATCCTAAGCCTTTACCATTCTAATCTAATTTGACTTAATGTAATATATAGTTTTAATTACTGGAAGCTCAAAATTAAGGTTGATGCCTCACTTGAGAAACTGGCAAAGAATACTAAACATTGGAAAATGACATTTAAATAATCAAAACAGACAAGCTCTGGAATATTCATAAAAATTTACAGTTAGATAAACTGATCATTGAGACATAAAATGCAATGACTTGATCTCAAAGGCACATAGCATATTATTGCATATCTTGGAGATTCCATTCTGTGCCATGGTTAGCACTTTCTTTAGCTCTTTTGCAAATGATTAAGGGGATATGTGTAGTAGAATGAATAATAGAACAATATCCCACATATAGTCAACTCCTAATCCCTAGAATTTGTGAATATTGCCTTACATGGCAAAAGGAAACTTACAAGTGTGAGCAAATTAAGGGCCTTGAGATGGGGAGATGATCCCGGGTTATCTGGAGGAGCCAATGTCAGCACAGAACAGTCAGTCCTATAAGAGGCAGAAGGGCAAGAGTCAAAGGAGAAGTGACAAAGCAGTTTGGGCTGGAATACTTTGAAGATGGAGGAGGGGGCCACAAGCCAAGGAATATAGACCACTAGAAAATGGAACAGGCAAAGAAATGTGTTCTAGCCTCCGAGCCCCTGAAGGAATCAGTTTTGCTGACAACTCAAATTTAGTTCCATGAAAAATTTCAAACGTCGAACTTCGAAAACTCTAAGAGAAAAAATTTGTACTGTGTTGTCCCAAATTTACTGTCATTTGTGACAGCAGCTCTAGCAAATGAACACAGTGTTACTGACTCCCCCTCTCATGTGAATACACAGGTTTGTAGAGCCTGTCTTGTGACCCACCAAGGATGTTTTCATCTTCTCCAGGGAGAAAACCAGAAAATCCTGCTTGGACCCTGTGAGAGATACCATTTCCCACATCCCTTTCCCACCTCCTGTGTATCCGCTGGGAACCAATGAGATGAGCAATTTTACAGGTAACTGATAGCATTTAATGCTGTCCAATCACCAAAATTTTCTATAAAATTTTCTCGGTTAAGTTTACCCAGAGGGTACATTATTCTCTCTCTCTCTCTCTCTCTCTCTCTCTCTCTCTCTCTCTCTCTCTCTCTCTCTCTCTCTCTCTCTCTCTCTCTCTGTGTATATATATGTATGTATGTATATGGCTGTATTTCCCCATAAATCTCATCATCCAGGAGTGTGCACCAAATGATAGTGTTAAATGATTTAAATATGGGCAGAATGACAAAAAGCATCCAATGTGCATACATACCCTGTGAAATTTAGCTCTATAGAGTTCCCCTCTCATCTTGAAATACTTCTTGTTATCTTCCCAGAATCTTATGACACAGTCAGACCTGGTCTAGCTGCAGAAAAACCATGAAATTAAATGACATCCCCAAGGCCTCACCAGGCCCAGGGCTCCACCTGTTCTAAGCAACTGTAGCTCTGCACCTGGGATTCAGTGCAGGGGCACACACCGGTGGAAAACAACCCCACCTGGTGGTTCTAGCCCGAAAAACCCTGGTTAGAATTTGACCTCTCAAAATGCAAGTACTCTGGGGAAAAACCTTCCAGCATCTGCACACTCCAGCCTCGGAGCACAAATATTATTCCAGGGCTCAGGTGAAATTGCTGCACCAGATCCTCGCCAGGCTTCTGGGAAAGTGCTGGATTTACAGTAACGACAGCCATCCTCTTGGCCAGGCCTCAGCCAGCTCTCATGTGGAAACCGGCTTCTGCACAGTTGTGTGGGGACCCCTTAAAGTGTGAAGATGTGAGGGGACAGCTTGTATCTGAATCCTGCCCAGAATCTCTCCAAGGAGAAGGTGCTGAAGAATCACATGACCTGGGTCTCAGCGGCATTGCCAACTTTGAAAGAAGCTGTGATTTCTAAATTGCAAGAACCCTGGTCCTGCTTTCCACAAAAGCTGACAGTTCCTGACACCAAGGAAACTGGACGTCACTAGTGTTTTCTGTCAGCTGTGTGAGATGACAGCACTGAGACCACGAAGGAGCCATCTGCTTCCGAGTATGTGTCTGTGCAGCGGCAGATGTGTGAAGGACCATTGCAGGGTCCCTGGGCGAGGGGATTTGTTTGGAAAGAAGCAGAGGGGAAGAAGAAGGAAAAGTCCCTTTCCCAGCATTGCTTTTGGCAAAGTGGATCTGGAACAAGGAGAAGCCTACCAGACAGTGGAAAGCAAGAAATGAGAGGAAAGTGCCAGCATTCTGAAAGCACTCTATAAAACATTTTTAATGTTTCTTTTAAATCGTGATAAAATTCATCTAATAAGCAATTTTAACAGTTTTAATATACATATCACCATTTTTAAGCAGCCAGTTCAGTGGCACTGTGTTACATTGTTGAATGGCCACCACCTTTGTCCATCTCTAGAACATTTTCAGCTTGCCAAACTGAGCTCTATACCCATTGAGCAGTAACCTCATGCCCCCATCCCCATGGCCCTGGAAAACACCATTCTACTTTCTGTCTCTATGAATTTGACTGTTATATGTATCTTATATCACATATATATGCACATATATCCATCTATATGGATATATGTGTATATATGTATGCATATGTATATATTAAATGTATATGTAGTATGACATTTGTCTTTTTGTATCTGGCTTCTACAACTCACCACAGTGTCCTCAAGATTCTTCCATGTTGGAGCAGTTGTCAAGACTTCCTTATTAAGACGAATAATATTCTTTTGTATATATATTCACATTTTCATTGGATCATGTCCACCTTTTGGCTTCTGTGAATAATGCTGCCATGAACAGGAGTACACGTCTATAAAATTTTAATTGAATTCCTATTAGAAAATGCCCAAACTGAAAAAAACTCTTATATATGTAGTATGTACAGAAAACCATTCTGGGAAAAGTCTCACAATAAATGCATGTAAGAATACATACCTATATGTGTCATGACTGTGGGGAAGTTTGTATAAGAATCCAGTCCTCACTCAACATCAAAAATTAAAAACTGGAAGAAATCAAGTGATGATTGTGTAAAATCCTTAAGGCAAAACCTTTACCTTATAGCCATCAGAGAATATTTAGTATAAGGAAATCACTTGAATGTATAAATGGGAAAATGCCCAATTATAAGACACAGGTTATGCAACCTAAGGGACTAAACAGTGAAGACAGCTTATTCCCATGAAGAGGGCAGAACCCCACTAATCTTAGGGCAGATCATAGCAAACATGGAATAAGCATGAAACCTTTGGCCACACAGACATGTGGTGAAAGCAATAAAACCCTGCCCCACATGCTGCATTATACACCATGAAATCCACATCAAAGAGAAGTCTGTACAAATAAAGCAATTGTGGGAAATCCCTTTTGGAGATTCAAATTCTATTATATATCAGAGTTTGTAAAAGTCATAGTCAGTGTGATAAAGTCATTCTTTGCAAGGCTTCTTGTACATGGTTTGCATAAGAGGAGATCTTATAAATAAGAACCTATGCAGAGAAAAGGAAAGGAAAGGATGGAGCAAGGGAGAAAGAAAATATGACTTTGGGTAGGACAAACCCAAAGCTATCAGTGATCTTCAGTCCGATGATCCCATTAGCAGTCTCAGGGCATCAGAGATAACGGCACAGGAAGCCTGAGGGAGAGAGAAGGGCAGAGAGAGCGGTTGCTGGAACCCTGTCCCCCTCATTACCAGGCTCTGACCCAGAGGCAACTGTAGGAGCTGTTAAGATCAGGCCAATGCTGAGCCAATAACTGGCCCTTCTGCCAGTTATTTCACTGACGTGAGAAACCTTGCGGTTCCCCCACTCCCCTCTCATATACCCACACACTGGCAGAGGTGCTCCCCACAAAAGTGCAGGGGGTCCTGAGATCAGCTAAGACAGCACCACCTGTTCTAACCATACTTGAGGACTGAAGTCATAGAAGCTTTAAGGGATGGGTGTCCCAAGCTCCTCTGACAAACCTGTCACCTCGTCAGCTAGGTCAGCTTCCCAAAAACCTGTGCCATTTTTTTCCCTCCCACTCTTACCTAGCAGGGTTTCAGTGGGGGTCTGAGCATGTGGTGATTACCCAGGGCATGAATCTGTCACCCCTGAGGGGCCTGCCTCACCCCTACCTGCTGTCCTTCCTTCAGTATCCCATCCAGTCCTTCCCATCTTCTTGGGATATGGCTCACTGATGAAGCCAGTTTGATAAATAAGCCAGAGCTCACCTGGAAATCACACCTCTGTGGGTTAGCAGGAACTGCCAACAAATTGCTAAAATAGCCCCTGACAGTTAGAATGCAAGGGAGGTCCAGATGCAGCTAGAACTCTAAACTCCAATAGGTGTAAAAAGTCCCACTTAGCCAAGCTCTCATGACTGTGCCCCTCAGGGGGTTGCTGAGAGAACCAAGAGAGAAGACAACACCAGGTTTCATTCAGTGCATAGCAGAAGAGCAGGGCGCTTGGTGAGCAGCAGCAAGCCCAGTGGGTAGCTTTGTTCTGTCCTTGCAGCCACAAGACTCACAACACCAACCAAGTGTAATTCTTTTTAAATTTAAAATGCAGAAACTTCAATCAGCAAGGCAGGACAAAAGGGAAACATTTTAGGGCCTGGGACCTTTCTTGAGCTAATTGATCAATCCTCCCACGGAGCAGCACTTGCTAGTGCCTGCCTGTGAGTAAAACCCCTTCTCTTTCAGTTTGTCCTACGTCCTCTTGGCATCTGTAAGAATTCCAAAGGTTGAGAAACTGTGTTCTTCCTAAGAGAAAGCAGCTGTACTGTCCACGTCTTCGTTTTCAGGGACCAACTTGCTTAGGCCCTCACCGACTTGCCACTCTGTTACTTTGCAGAATATATGATTGATCTTTTTAACATGATTTTACTTCACAGTACTATCCTGAGGAACTAGGAAGGCATTACTTGTACAAGATCGATAAACAGCCATGGGGTGGAGATGGGTGAGAGGGGAAAGACTCAGGTGGCAGCAAAGAGATGGAAAGAGGAGGGCTGGGTGAGCAGCAGGTGGTGAGCTGGAGGCCCTGAGACACAGGCACCTGCTCCTGCAAGCCTAGGAGTGTGCACTTCTGCTGCTTCTTACTGCAACGATGGACCTCTTAGCTCATCTTTTATTTTCCTTGTGGTTTTCTTGTGAGAAGAGGGGGAATCTAGGCATCAGGGAGAATCATTTGTCCCCCACATGCTACATCTGTTAGAGGTTGTTAATATAAGTGAATTATTTGCTAAAAATATCGAAGGGGGGAGGCACATGTTTGTTCTTCAGTTTAGTCACCAGAGATTGCCAGGGTCTAGTTCCAGCTTCCTATTCTTGCTGGAAAAACAAGTACCCATGAGCAATGGTGCCAACGCTGAGACAATGAGGAGGGAGTCAGTCTGACATTATTCCTTTTCTACTCCCCAATCACATTGCTTTACACAATGCAAGATTCTACATATGGCTTGGTAAGAAAGAGAGAACATCTACTGCAGTTGAATCACTATGTATTGGAATAAAAATATAGACGAACGATTTAGCCCTTTTGGAGAGGAGGAAATTTATCAAACAAATATATTTTGTCAAACTAGTTGGTTTATAGTTTTGTGAAATTCTCTGGAAATAAAGAAATTTCCTACTATCCAAAAACTTCCAGGGACGACTCATGTATATGAAGAACCATAATGAAAATGTGATGGGAAAAAATGATGAGTATGGCATGTCAGGACTAGAAGAAGTCTTCGTTCCTTTTACAGTCAAGGGGAATTTTCCAACATCCACTGTCCTGCTACCTACCTACCTTTCCCTCATCTCAGGAAAATTTCTTCTTTCCCAATAATTTAGGTGTTTGACTGTTGGAACAAATACATTCAACCCAAACCGAGAAGGAAATTTAAGTCCAAAGGAGGCAGTCACGTCTATAAATCTCTAATAGTAAAAACTAAGGCAACTGACCTATAGGGGTCCTTGATATCAGAGCTGTTGGCTATGGCTTTGGTCGAGTGGAGATCTACACATCCTCAGAACTTTAGAGTCTTCTTATATCCTTTTCAAGTATGTATTTGTCCTTATTAGCTAAGAAAATAATTTATATAAAAACACTGAAACCAGTGTACTGAGGTTATGATATAAGGATCTTCTAAAGATTTATAGGTTTGTTTACACCTGAGAGTATAGGGATGGTTGGATGAAACAGTTTCAGGAATTGCTTTTTATTATCTACCTGGAAGGGGAACAATCAGCGCTCATCAGTCTAAGATGGTGCCATGCAAGATGGAGTCACTCTGGTTCATACACTGAACTTTTATATCCAAACATAGAATATGTCCAAAAAAGAATGAGAAAGTAGAGGTAGTGAAGAGGCAGAAGGAAAGAGGGGTGACTTTAGCCTGGAGGCTGCATTGATGAACTTTATAAGGCAAGCACAATTACAGAAGAGGCGGATGGAAAAGAACAGCAGGGGAATTTTTACTGAGATGCTACCTTGCTGTCTACTTCACTCTTTAATCTCACCAAGCAGCATCATACTGCCCCTCCGTCAAACTGAAAACATCCACATACCAATAATTTCTAAATGTGTAACTCAAACTTCGACTATTCCCCAAAACTTCAGATCCAGTTGGATTTTGTTTAAGTATCTCAAACTTAACTCATCCAAAGTGAAACTTTTGATTAACACTCCCCAAAACCTTGTTTCTCCCTTAATCTTCCTCCATTCAGAAAATAGCAGCAACCCACTTTTAAAGCAAAGACCTAACACTTCATCCTTGATTCTTCTGTTTTTCTCTCTGTACTGGTAATCACTCCTTCATGGAGTCCTGTCAGGTGTACCCCCAAATACTATCAAAACAGCACTGGCGGAGTCTGGGTGGGCATGGGAGGGAAATCTACTTCAGGAAGGCAAGAATTTATATGAGTCCAAGTCTGAGAGTCCAGTATCTTTTCAGCCTTTCTTACTGCCCTGGGATCCCTGCTGTAAGTCTCAAGGATACTGTCTGCCTGGACTTCAGATATACCAGCCTTGAGAAGGGAACAGCCACTCATGTCTCTTCAGCCTCCCTTGTGCTCAGATCTTCCTTGTTGAGAGGAAGGTTCCAGACACAGGAGTACATATTCTATGGCTCCATGCATGTAAAATTCAACACCAGGCAAAAGTGCTACTGTCGGGTGGTGATGGAGAGGGATGAGTGACTAGAGCAAGTTTCCATGGGGCTTCATTGTATTTCTTGATCCAGACTTGTGACACAAACGTGCTCATAAAAAGGCATCAAGCTGTACATGTAGAGTTTGTGCCCAGTTTTGAATGCACATGATACTTCGAAAAAAGAAAGGAAAAAATATTGCTAGTCCTTTGGAAAAGATTAAGCCATTAATTCTGGACTAAGGATGTTTGTAAACTATCAGAAATGTCCAAATGTCTGTTTGTTGAAAATAAGTCATGTAACCCTTGGTGCCCAAGAGATTCAAATTGCATCTTCTTTAACCAACAAATGAATCTTTCCTCCCATAGTACAAAATCAGTCACACTTGTAATGCAACTAAAAGAAAAATAGAAATCAATCATGCTAAACTTCAGAGAGATGAGAGAAATCTCAAATGTGTGAAATGTTACAGAACTTGGGTCCAGCCTCTCTGAGGTCAATGTCATGACTCATGTAACAGAAGCTACCACTTAGCCCAGCCTGTCAAAGTTACCCTGAGACTTCCATTAAGTTGGATTTGCCTCCTTTTTTAAAAAAATCAGGCATAATTGACATTATATTAATTTCAAATATGCAATATAATGATTTGATGTTTGTATCCATTGCAAAATGATCACAATAAATCTAGCTAATATCTGTCACCGTTCATAGAAAATTGTGTGTGTGTGTGAGAGAGAGTGAGAGAGAAAGAGGCCTAAGATATACTCTTAGCAACTTTCAAACATGCATTATAAAGTTACTAACTGTAGTCATCGGGCTGTACATTACACCCCCATCTTATTTTATGACTGGAAACTTGTACTTTTGATTCCCTTTACCCATTTCACCCATTCCCCACCACCCTGCCTCTGGCAACCTCCTGTTCTGTGCTTCGATGAGCTTGTTTTCTTTCTTACAAAACCTAAGCAGAGCAGCTAAGTCTTACCACATGTCCTCTTTTTGCCTGATTGTCTACATGGGAAGACAATGCAGAGGTACCCTAACCAGCTTTCCACTGCCCTTCTGTAGCCAGCTTCTGCTGACATCTCCAGTGTTTGGCCCAAGGTGGGATCCCGCCCCAAGTCTCAAAGGCTGATGAGCTGCCAATGATAAAACAAAACCAGGTCTTCTGGACCCAATGTCAGGAGGCATGCTAAGTATTTGCCTGTGTGGTGCAATTTGAAGAGGACAAGACAATCTCCCACATAACCAGTCACCCCAAGGTTGCCTGAGCATGGAAATCCCACAAATAGTACTTACCGCCTCCTGCAACTCCCCAAGCCAGGACCCATTCGATAGATCTGGGATCAGATGGGCTCCCCACTAGTCCCCAGGATCTAGTGTGACCTAAGAGGGTGCTGAGCCACCCTACTTATAACCTAAATTATTTTTAGAGCAGCAACAAAGTAGAGAAAAAACGTGGGGAGACAAATTTATGTTTGATGCATTCATTCAAGTCTTACAGAGCTCTGTTTTGGCAGACACTGTCCTAGGTATTGAGAACATAACTGAATTTATACCACTAGATTTTAGTGATGTGAGATAGACAAAAAACAAAATAAATAAGCACATCAGATAGTAAACTAGAAGGTGATAAAGCATACTGGGAGGAGGATAAGGATACAGAGTGGGGGGAACTAGAGACTTTAAACAGAGTGCTCAGAAACAACCTTGATTTAAAAAAAAAGAAAGGTGATGATAATGTCATTATGGGAAAAACCAGAATTCTGTCAGAAGTCCACACACCTATGGTAGGGTTTAGAATTGTTGCATTTAAAATGACACGTAGGGACTTGGAGTGGGCACTTAGAACTTCTCATCTGCCCCAGACGAGGCAGAGCATCAGGGACTCAGACTCAGCCTGAGCTCAGTTTTGTCACCACTGTCCATCTCGGCTATTGTGGCTCTGAGCCTGTCGTGTTGCCACATGTTCCTGTGCCCAGACCACACCTCTTCTGCTCCTGGAAGCCTGACTGATGACCTCTTCAAGGCCTCCCTTGAAGCTTTAGTTCTGACAACTGTGTTCTGCCTTGGTCCCTCTTCACTCCTATCCTGGCCCCCTCTTTAAATGAATCCTGGGGCCCGGGTTTGGCAACACCCAAGCACAAAGTCTGCACAACCTTTCTGAATCCAGTCCCGAGAGAGGAGCCTTGCTATCCACAGCCTGGCCCCCCAAGTCTGCCTGCTATTTCAGGGGCAGCCACTTGCTGTCCTTCCAAGGGCAAGCCTTCTGTCCCCATGGTCCTGCTGCTCCAAGACCAGAACTTGCCACGCCCATGAGAACTGACCTGGCTCCGCAAAGCTCTCTGCAACTGACCTGGCTTCCTGCTCACACTTGTGAGAAAGTCTAATTTTAGGCCTAGGCTGCCCTCACTGACATTGCTTGGGAGTAACTGGCCCTGCCAAGTACACATCTGTACCATCAGCCATCACCTTCAGAGTTCTTTTAAAGGATGCCTTTTTTTCAAGCTTTATTTAAGTTTAATTCACATTCAATGATTTTTTAGGTAAATGTAGAGGTGTACACTTATCACCAAGTACCAATGTTAGAACATTTCCTCTGCTCCCCGTAAAGATCCCTCTTGTCCGTTTTCAGTCAATCTCATTCCAGTCTCAGCCCCAGGCAACCACTAACTTCCTTTCTGTCTCTATGAATTTGTCTTTGGGGACATTTCTTGTACCTAAAAGCAGAGAATATGTGGCTATCCACTTCTGGCCTCCTTCACTTGGCATAGTTTTGAGATTTACCCAAGTTGCATCAAGTAGCAGGAGTTAATTCTTTTTATTACATGAATACAACAGGTTTTACTATCCACTCACCTGCTGATAGGCATTTGTATTGTCCACAGTTTTGAATAATGCTGCTTGATGAACTTTCAGATTTTTTTTGGTGTACAGATCCCCTTTCAAGTGGGAACAGAATTAGTCGATAATGCTTTGGACTTAATTCCTGCAGCTTTAAAACCAAGTAAAGGAGAAATATGGTCTAGGAAAGGGTAGAAAAGAGGAAGCAGCAGAGGGAGGGGGAAGCAGAGACAGTCACAGTCCAAATCACATTTTGCTCGGTGATTTGACAGGGTGAAAAATAAAGAGATCTCTAAGGGAATGGAGTTCTTTGCAATTGTTCCATTTCATGGGAAAAGTCAATCAATTGTGGCGATATCTTCAAATACAAGAATGATCCTCAGTGTAGATGACAGACCTGGTGTCATCCTTGATTTCTCGGTCTCCCTTGCTGCCATAGGCAATCTCCAGGTTCACTGCTTCACTCTCTCTCAAATGCCCTCCATTCTGCACCCTCAGTCTTAGCCAGGCCATCATCCTTTCATGCCTGGACACAATCTCCATGCTTGCCCACTGAATGTTATCTATGCATTCTTCACACACTTCCAGACTAAGCTGTCGCTCTCCTGATGGAACTGATCAGGGCCCTGTGAGCCCAGCTTCATCCTCCAGCAGCGGTTCCCCCACCAACTCCCCTAGCTGAATACTGAGCTCTTCTGTTAGCCTTTCTAAAGAACTTTGTTTCCCGAATATCCTGCTCCTTCCAGGTTTTTAAACCTGCCCCTGCCTGTACCTGATGCTGTTTCCTCCTCAGCCCACCTAGTTCTTGCACATCCTCCAGTCTCACAAGAGTGGGGACAGGCACCCCTCCTGGGTACTTCCACAGAAACCGTTGTACCTTAGTCATGACATTTGTCACATTCACTTGTCTATGTGTCTGTCTTATGTCTTATCAGACCAGAACTTTCCTAAAGACCAAAGCATTGGCTCTTCGGCTGTGTCTCCCCAGCATCTAGCATGAGATCTATTATAGTATTTATTTATTGAATAAATACCATCAAATGTCAAACAAATGACATGTACATAAGAGCAAGACTTGGGGACAAATCGTTCCACCTTTTTTTGTATCTTTATTAATCAGAAAAAGTTATTTACACACACATATGTAAATACACACACATTCAGAGTCATGAAGAATGGTGGCAGTTTCAACATGGCGGCTATGTGTACCAGCTGCGGGATTATGTGGGCGTTAGAGCTGGCTCCACCACTCAAGGACCAGAGATCTTGTACATTTGACCTTTCTCTGTCCCAAGAGCGACTTCGCTTGCCAGGCTGGCGGGGGACTCTGGTGGGCAAATGCAGACTGTGGATTTTTTTTAATTATGAGAAATTATATAAATACAAGGAATTACTCTGTACTAGTGTTCCTCTACTTTCAGACTAAACCTTTGCAATCTTAGAATTTTATACATACAATAATTCTATTATTTAGAAAAAATTTTAACAATAATTCCTAGCATTAGAAGCATAGTTAGACTCTGTAAAATACTTCCATGTCCATTATTTCATTTGAGCCTCATGATGGGGATAGAAAAAGTAGGAATTAGAATCTCTAACTTATACTTAGTGAAATTAGGTGATTTACCCAAGAGAAGCTAGTACAAGCCTCAGGAAAGAGACTGTCACCTAACTGGGTTCTGCTTTAGCTGTCCCAGACTTTTTCTGAGGGTTTCAACTCTGAAACATTCAACGCCCAACATTCTCAAATGAAGCACACATGTGCGCGCACGCACACGTGCGCGCACACACACGCACTGTAAATACCTATACACACCGAGACTAACCTTTAGTTAATCACCCTCAACTTCACAGAAAATTCCACCCATGAAAGTTGTTTCATCCAGGGAGGTTTAGAGAAGAACACACCACAGACTCCTGTGTACCCCCAAGCAGTTGGACAAAGCATAACACTTAGTTCCATATAAAACCAAACCTCTCATTTCAGGAGCCAATAGAGGGGAAAAAAATCAACCAAAATTCTGCATTGAGATAATAAACACGTCTTTTGTCATCCCCTAAAGACAGATTGTAGATGTGCCACATGTTAATCTACTGTCAATTTATTCATTTTTATATAATCTCCTCCAGTCAAGGTAGATTTCATTCCATTTTCATCTTGTGTGCTTCCTTTCCAGACTTGGTAATTTCTTTTCTATTTTTATTCATTCCACTTTTGCTTCCTGTCAATTTTTATATCAAAATCTGCTTCGGTTCCATTTGGCAAGGTGCAGTAATAAAAATATTCCTCTTGCTTCAATGTTTAAATTTGCCTTTGCACTTTAAAATGGTTCTGTTTGTGCCAATTTTTGCAACGTCAGCTCTTCCACCTGGCGGAGCTCCCGGCCTCGCAGAAGGCAGGAGGCGCTGGATTTCTATAATAGGTCTTTCATCCTGGTCTGAAACCTTCTTCGTTGTCTTGTCTATTCATCAAGCATGCATTGAGCACCTACTGTGTGCTGGGCACTTTGTGAAAGGATAGTAACTGACTAAAGGTGGTTTAAGATGGTGGCACAGAGGTTCTGAGCGGGCGCTCTCTCTCGTGGAGGTAGCAGACAGATGGCGGAGGGAGGAGGCCCCTGACGGGTAACTGTCCTAAAAACCTGGGCTTTCTTTCCCCCTCTCCTCGGAGAGGAATGTAAGCGCAGCGTTGTCACACTTGGGTCATTCTGCAGCCACTGGGCCATGGGACCTGGGGAAAGTCTAGAAATAAACCTTCTGGAGTGCTTGCCTGAAAGCCTGGCCCAGCAGAGGGTCCTGTGTGGGACGAGGGAGGATGCCCCAGCACTATTTGACCACAGACACGGCTTACAAGCTTGTCATCTTGCGCATCACCTCCAAGGGCTGGGAAGGGAAGCGAGATCAGTGTTCGCAGTCAGGCCCTGGAGCTGAACTGCTCGGGTTAAACCCCAGCTCAGCAACTGGTTAGTGATTTGAGCCCAGCAACTCAGTTCCGTGGTTCAGTTCCCTCATCTGTACTGCACAGCTCGCGGCGGGGCGTGCGGTCAGGATGATCCTTGGTTTTGGTTTTCCGGAGCAGAACTCACAGACACTGTGGCTCTGGTCACTCTTCCTGTACTGGCTGTGCATTGGCTCCAGGTGCAGCAGGTAGGACAGATCTGGTGCCACACAGCTGCACCTTCTCACAGCTGCCGCCCGCCCGCATGGACAGTTGGCTCTAATCTTCCCCATCCTCACACAAGTGAGGGAAGCAACGTTTGTCTGAGTTTCCGATTCATTGATTTACTAAGCACAGAACAGGGTGCCCACCTCACACAACACAGAAGTGATGAAGTTGTGAGATCAGAGTGGTGATGGTTTTAAAACAATTTGCTCAAATTCTTACCTCTGGCAAAAGCTAGAAGAAAAATGTGAACTCCACCTTGTCCACTTCAGATGTCTGCTTTCTTCCTCTCTGCACTTGGATGTTCCCACTCCAGGAGCAGATTTCAAGTTCACTGTAATCACAGTGCACCTGTTTATAATGTGGGAGTGACTGGGGTCCAGGGGATTACAGCTCCCCAGGAAAGTGTCACAAAGAGCATTATTTCCTACTTTGCCACCCACTCATATACCACCATGCTCCTCTCAGGCTTAATTATCTAAACAAACAAAAACATCCAAATGAACAAATGTCTTCACTCATTCATTTGACAAACCATTTTAGCACCTATTATGTGCCAGGCACCATTTTAGACATTTGGGTGTGCACAGTGAACAAAACAGGCAAAACTGTCATATTAGGAGTTTGTATTTTATCAGTATGGGGGTCAGGGAGAAATATAACTAACAAATACATATATAAATAGACAATTTTAGATTATGATGGGTGCTATTAAAAAGATAAAACAGGACAATGGCATAGAATTATTCTTCACTCAGCAACCAAAGTGAGCTTGAAAAATGGATAGCAGATTATTTCATTTCCCAGCTTCAAACCTATCAATTTCACTGTACCTGGAATAAAATCCAAACTTCCTTTCCTCGTCTGTTAAGGTGCTACATCATCTGGCCTCCCTTCAACCTCATCATGGTCCTTCCTTCAATAATCTCCAGTCATCCTAGCATTCTTTCTTCTTTCAAAACTTCAAACTCTGTTTTCTCTCCAGGTTTTGCCCTTGCTACTACCTATTTCTGGAACATTCTTCCTCCCAACCAACCTCCTTCTGTGCCCCCAGCTCTTTGAATGACTCACTCATTCTCATCCTTCTGCTAAAAACTGACCTCTCTATATAGTCATATCACTCATCTCCTTTTCCCTTATTTTGCTGGGGTTTTTTTTCCTTTGTAGTTCTTACATTATCTGAAGGTATTTGATTTGTTTACTCACTTGTTTATATCCCTTCCATTTCCTGCTCCTTCCTGCCTGTAGATTATAGATTCCATGAGGGCAGGGCCTGTGTCTCATTCACCATGTGTGTGCCTGTCTCATTCAATGCACAACAGCCCAAGAGAGAATCCTAACACTCAGCAAATGACATGGATGTGCTTTTAAAGACTGCCCTTCAAACACCAAAAATCTTTTATTAAATAGCCCAGAATACTGATATGTTGGGACAGTATATTTAGTCTTCGGACTCCCTAGGTTCTGAAATAAATGATCATTTGGAATGAATACAACACAAGGTTCATAAAGGGAAGTTTGCAAACTGCTCTTCTGTCTTTGAGACCAGAAGATGGATTAGCACCCAGCTAACCATTGCTATTGATGCCAAAATAAACATAAAACAACATCAAAAGCCAGGGACTGCATTTCTAACATGATTTGTTTATATATCTTTTCTCTTCCCAGAAAGAAAAGTAATGGAAAACTTTGTAATTCAACATTCAAAGTAGTCTGTGGATGCTGAGAAGAGTCGTAGAACTTCAGAGATGAAAGGAATTTTTTGAATGTTTTTCAGTATCAGAACCTTTTGTTCAAGCAAGATGGAAAGCAGATATACAGCTATACACATGAGAGCCGAAAGCAGAGGTGGTCTGGCTGCAGTCAGGGCAGACTCCTCACTCCACCCTGGAACCCACCTCAGGAACACAGGGTGAAACCTGCTGGCCTGGCCTCGTCCTCTTACTTCAGAGCTGAAGAGAAGGAAAATGCCAGAAGGGCAAATAAGGGAATTTCAGAGCTGACACTAAAGCCTGGGTTTCTGTTGCTTGTACATCTTTTCAACTAAACCATAGCGATCTTTCAGAAGGATTGAATAATGTACTTTAAAAGAGTTCCCTTGGCTGGGCGCTCCAGGCTCCTTCGAAGTACAGTCGCATCTTGAAACATTTAATCTGCTAGTTGTCACACCACGTTCTCTGCAGCGTTGGTCCTTCTAGCCTCCTCACCCTGAGCCACATCCCACCTTCCCTGTCCTTCCCTCTCTCACCACTCACACATCTCCATGAAATTTGGAGTCAGTTTTAGACTTCTTTTCTTAAATAGTCTCATTAAATATTGCTATATAATGCCACTCAGTACCAAATAGTTTGTAGGATCCAATTGTTGCCTAAAAGCAGTGAGGAAAGATCTGATCCAGAGACCAAATTCTGACAAAAGCAGGCAGAGACTAACAGAAAGTACTTCTTTGTCTACGTTTTGACACCCTGACAGAAGAAGTATACAACATAGGAATTAGAGAAATCAAGGTAAGAGCTGGCTTCCTCCTTAGCTCCCCCAGCAAGGAGAAGTACACTATGTTTCATTCATTCAGTGTGTGTGTCTGCACTGACCGGGTGCTATGCTAGACTCTTGAGAGTACTTAAATAAGATGGTAACTCAGAGTACTTACAGTCTACTAATAAACCACAATTACAGAATACTGCGGTGCTACTGAGGGATGAGCTGAAAGAACCTGGTGCTGGACTTTTACTTTGGGAGCCCTGCAAAGCTCAAGGCTTCCATAGTCTCACCCTTGTGTAGGCCCCGCCCACACTGACATTGTCCTCTGAGAGAGTAGCAAGCTGGCTGGACACAGAGGGTTGGTAAGTGCTCGCACATGAAGGCCTTTCTGTGTCATGAAAGAAGCCCACACTAGCCACAGAAAGTCACCAGAAGAGAGAGAAGTTCCAGCCCTCCAAAATGACCTCACCAATGCCAGACATGTGGGTGCAGTCATCCTGAAAGGTGGGGTCCCATTCAACAGCAGCAGGAACAACCCCAGGGAAGATAGCAGAAGAGCCCCCCCCCACCAAGACCCAACTAACCCTCAGAATCAAGAACAAATAAAATGTCATCATCTTAAACCATTAAACTTTGGGATGGTTTATGATGTATAAATAAAAGCATAGCTATGGACATTATTTTAAAAAGAGACATTTTTGTTAGCATTTTAGCAGTCTGGGTTTTCTTTTATCTTGATTGATTCTTTTTTCTAATGTGATCTGCTTTTTTTATAAATTATATTTTCCGAGTGGCTATTGGTGTGATGTAATGGATACGTGCAACTTTGTCCATATGAGGAAAAACAGTTAAAAGACTGCTGCAAAAATAGAAGGCAAAAGAAGCAATTTATAGGAGGAAGGAGAGAGTGAAAAAACTGAAAACAATTGGGAAAGGGAATCTTGTTCACACATTTTCTTGGTAAATTGATTAGCTAAAGTCTAGCAAAGAAGTCAGTCTGTTTTAAGCTGATGAGGAGTTATCAAAGGGAAGGACTGAACTGCTTATGGATTCTCACAAAGACTTGAGAGCTTTCAGGGAGCTCACATGAAAGGCTGTCTGATAGAGTCTCTTCATTAGAATTTCATCATGGCTAAACCCAATCCTCGCCATCCTCTTCACCACAACTCTTCATGTGGATTTTAATGCATTTGATCATTTTATTCTAATGTGACAATTAATTCTTTTAGATTGTCTCAGTCTAAAATCATCTGTACACGATCATGTCTCTTCCCTTTCATTAATATATAGTTACTGACACACTGCAGCTCACACGGGCTAAAAACACAGAGTCCCTCAGACTACATACAGGTCCACTTGGTGCTGACATTTTAAGAGGGTCCTCTTCTCTTCAGAGGTTATTTGGTCAGTGTGGCTGAGGCAGCTCTAATTTGGACCAGGGAGTATTGGCAGATGGCTCTTTAGAGTTAATTCTCCCCATGAAAATTCTGAAATCATCTGACTCCACAGGAAGCTCTGTCTTAAAATCTGGACAGCAGCACTTCTCGCTCATATATTCAGCAGACGGTTAATCCTTATTACAGTAGCACTCTTCAGCCTCCTAACTCAACAGGATGCTCAGTTTATCTCCTGTAAAATCAAAGTGAAACAAACCCCATTTGCCTGCAAATGACTGTAATAATATCCAATAAATGGAATTTGAATGCTTCTTAAAACTCCCACTAACTTGCCCTGATTTCCGTCACTGATAGATGTACACGCATGGAGACATCCGCACGCCCTGCACACCCACCCCTGCCACCATTCCCATTACCCCACACCACGCCCCCTGCGCTACACACCTTTCTGTCTCTCTGTGGGCATCTGGTTTATGCTATGTTGCCACCCAAGGCTCTACCCTCTAGCTCTAAAGGTTACCAACACAGCCTAGGAAATTTGCTTTGGTGCCAGGCTCAGAGATGGAATTTTCTGTGGAAGAGGCTAAAACCACTTCCCTCTCTTTGAAGAAAGTTGTAGTCCATTCCACAGATCACTGGTTACTTAGGGAAAGCCCTTTTTTTTTTTTTTTTTACCCCAACTCTCAAGGGAAAACTGAATCTGCCTCCCATTCTCTTTGGGAGATATTTAACTTTTTTTGGGGGGGGTGGGGAGCTCTCTTTAGTGAACTCTCAGAAAGGAGATAGCACATTTGCTCAATCTTTAATTGAAGATCTCTAAATATGCTTTTATACTTGTGCAAAGGTGGTGGAAGACAATCTGCTCTTGTGTATTTCCAGGGAAGGGAGACAGAGACTATGTTTCGCACTGAGGAATGAGAAAGGGTACGAAGGCGAATGCTCATGTCTTGGACCAGAAGCAAGAGACAGGGGTTGAGGTTCCTGAGAGATGTCACTGAGGCCAGGTGAGCCATGTGGGAGGCTGCCAGGAAGTATACATGGGCCGTGAGGTTTTATTCCTGGCCTGAAGTTCCCAAGAGTGAATGTTCCCCAACCATTGGTAAAGTGTTGCTAAGATCCTTGTCTGGACCTATTCTGTTTAGAAACGTTAAATAGGGAACTCTATTGATACTTGAATAATTATGGGACAGAAAACAATACTGAGGAACAATTCTAAAGAAGGAGTGAGAAACACATGAAAGCACCAGAAACTGCGTCCCTGGTAAGGGGCTGGGGGCCCAACCAACCACCAGGAGTCCAGGAACAACACACCCTAGAAACCCCGGAGGGAAGGGACCTCACCAGGAAGATTTGTCTTTTCAGTTTGGGAGTATGTTCTCCTTGTTATGGTTTCATTGTTATAGCTTTCCTTGTTATGATCTTATTTTGTGCCTTAAACTGGTATATGAAATTTATTTGTTGGAAGTATTTAAAGACTGTTTTTTACCTTATTACACATGATTATATATATTTGCCTTAATTCACTAGCTTGTATTTAGCTTGAGGGGCATTCTTGAGTCATTTTTCAGTAAAAATTCAAACTGAAAGGGTCAAGGCAACTTTTTAGTTGAGAGGATTCTATTTAGATTTGCTTTGCTCCCCTCAGTGACATCTGGGGGTGTTGATCAATGTCATGGCGCTTGTGATTTTGGGGGTGGATGAGAAGACTATGGTGCTGAAGACCCTGAGCTCGCCCTTAGACAGGCTGCAAATGCAAGCTGATGGGCTAGAGCAGCTATGGAAACCATGAGGGAGGATTTTTTTCTAATGCACATGCATTAGAACAAAATGACTGACACCACTTTTTCTCCTTCCATCTGTGGCAGAAGTTCTGTGTCCTGGTTTCTCCCTTCACTTAGAGCAAATTATGAAGAAAAGAACACAGTGAAGACTTGTAATGACATTTCTTCTTTCCATCTTTTTATGGATTTAGGTTAAAGCCATTTAACAGAATTCACCATTTAAGTCAGTCCCATTCCCTCTGAAAATGTTTACTTTCATGCAGGTGATTTTGTAGAGAGGAGCTTCTCCAAGGAAACTTCTTCAGCTCCATGGACATCAGAGACATCACTTGTTAGACAAGGGGGTAGAAGTCAGGGAAGACAGTCACTTACTCAAGGCCTCTCAGTCCCCGCACAGGAGTGGGTCCTCAGCACCACATCTGTCAATCTGGCCGCATTTAAGATCCTTATGAAGTTATCTGCCCTCAGTTTGCTTCCTTTTATATGTTGGTTCTTTTGTTCTCAATTAGAAATACACATTTGAGGAGTTTCTGGCATTTATAACCAATCCATTTTAGTAAAAACTTTCTTCTTTTTGTCCTTTTCTGGACAGAAGATTAACTTTTTGACTCTGGTATCATTTCCGTTTAGCTCCAGGCAACGGTAGTTCTACTTTGTGTCTGAGTTTCCTATCATCAGTGTCACTCTGTGCTCACTTTCTCTATTAAAGTGTCATCAAGTAAGCACATAATGATCCAGGGCAAAGAGTCCGGCTGCAGCAGCTAATGAATCATCCAATGTTGTGTGGTCACTGGGGTGGAGGAGAGGAAAGAACTTTACAGAGTATATTTATTTTCTTAATTATTCTCATTATACTCTACTATAAAGAGGGATTATTAAGTCACTCCACTCAGAGGTGCCTCCAATCCATTTCAAAGACCATAATGCAAATTATTATAGATATCTTTACATCCAATTTGTTTCACTCTGCTACACCTTCTAAATCAGAGTATGTCTTCTTCCATTTGCATGTTTTTCTGTTGCTATTCATGCCACTGACGGAAGAAGCTTGACTACTATGAATAAAGGCCCTAAGATTCATGGATGATGTAAAACAAACGTATGAAAGGAGAACGCTGTCCCTTAACCCAGGGACCAGGGAGGCGGGTGTCTCACTCACCTAGGAAAAAAAACAAAGCTCCAGACCTATGAGGTCCATTATCTCTTTGACTCTGGTGCAATTGAGAATGGAGGGAAGCTTTACTCCCCAGTAGTTTTGTTCCAAGCAGAAGGGAAAGCCAGCCAAATCTGAGGAACATTTGAAATAAGTTTTCGTGCTCTAAAAAGTTTCAGTGGAGTAGGTAGAGTAGACAGAAATAAAGTGGATTGTAGATTTGTATCACTATTTGTTCAAGCTTAAGCATGCACTAGTTAACCAATACTGTGTGGGCTGCCTAACTTTTTTGGCTTTCTCAATTTCATCATCTTGTTAATACCTCTTTCACTGGCCATTGTAAAATCAGTGGGACATGGTAAGTGCTTGGTAGTATTTTGCTCTAGTATACTGAAGAATCTTTCCTACAGACTCAAGGTAGGCAAACACCCTCCAGAATGTTTCTGCAAATTCCCCAGGGTGTACATTTTCATGGCCCTGATTGAGACAAGGGACAGCTTTCTTACATTCCTTACAAGAAAACGTATTTCTAAATAAAGAACCTGAAAGATCTAATTGCTAATAAATTGCTAATAAATAAAGATCTTCCTTTATATTTCACTTAATTTTGCCATTGTGAATTCTAAAATCTACTTTTAAAATCCTCATTTTATATTCAGTTGTTGACATTTTCAGTTCTCTGTTTTGTGGGTAAGGACAGCATTAAATGCGAAAGAAGGACAGCTCTCTAGAGTGTCCACAGACCAGCTTTAGAGTTTTCTAAGGGCAGTGCCACAAAATGTACCCTCTGGGTATCACAAGAACTTGCTAATCAGCTGGCAACTCAGGTACATCGGAGATGACATTACATCGGAGATGACATTTCAAGGTGCAGCTACGGGAGGCAGCCATGGAATAATAGGAGAGGGGAGCACAGAAAAGCACCCAAAGTCCCATGGGGAGCCCTATAAGCATTAATGAATCTTGCCATGATGTTGTACCATTCCTCCTCCTAGCCAGTTCTTTCAGAGAATTCTGGACGATAACAGTAACATAAACACAATCACAGTCATACTGCTTCCCCAGCCATCTCCCACGAAGGTGACAGGCATTCATTCAGAGTTTCTCACAGTCCTGATAAGTTATTTCTTTAGGAGCACTGATATGTTCTAACTTCTGCTTCCATATCTGCCAAGATTGGGATATTTTAAATTAGAGAGGATGGAACTGTGATTCTGGAAGCTGGACTCACTGTTTTAGAGCCCAGAATTCATGACTTAAGACCAAAAGCTCACTGAGTAAGTACCTCCCTCCACTTTTTTAACCTGTTTTTTTTGCATCTGGCAAAAACCCTTTCTTAGTGCCCTGCACATACTAGATGCTCAGAATGGCGAGTTGAGTTAAAGCTCTTGCTGCTGCGTCTGCACCTTCCTTCTGACACTCACAGCTCATGACATCACTCTTGGTGATCAGCACAAATGAGTAAGTCATACATTTACCTGGAGTTGCAAGAGTTTCTTTTCTTCATTCTCTGTTTTCAAATGTTGCTCTTTGAGGGACTCAGATAATTTTGTAAATAGGCTTGTGGACAAACTACATGGCTCTTAAATAAAGGCAATTTCTTTTACATTGAGATTTATCAATGTTTGGAGTTCATTGTTTTGAAGGACTCTTCAATCTCTGCTCAGGAGGCTTTGTCCTCCACCATTTCTGTCTGAGGTGACGGTAGTGGGTAGAAGTTCTAATTTTCTGTTTTTGTGGTATTCTATTTACCAATCACAAGTCAGGTAGCTCCTGTCCTTTGAAAGGTTGACTCAGAGTGATATCACAAGCAAGTATGCAACCCAAGTACCTGGGGCAGACTCAAAGTTATTGAAATCTTCTGATGTTCCTATAATGCTAGCAATCTATCAGATTTCTTTTGGGATCAACATTTGACTTATTTCCTTCTTTTCCTCTCCTCCCTCCCTTCCTTCACTAAATAGGACAGTAGGTATTAGTGATACTAACAAAAATCAGACATGATCTTTCCCTCAGAGCATGACCCAGTGGAGGTTATAAACAAACAGAAAAATGTACACTAGAGTATGCACTATGAACTATGAAAGCACAAATGAGAGATGCAATCTTTTTTTAAAAGGAATGGGTAGAGGGACGAATACACAGAAAATAGGTATTTGACTTGGACCACCTATTACAGCTATCAGGCCACTAAATCTTAATTATTTTCCTTCCTAAACTGTCTCAAATCTCTCTGTTTCTTTCTATCTCTACTGTTAAATCCTGTCATAGCTTCCCATGTGTCTGTCTAACATAATTGTAAAAACCTTCTAGCTCAAAAGTTAGGGTCCACTGAAATGGAATACTTAATTGCTCAAGTCAGTTTCCCACAGAGAAAGATTTGTTCAATCTTGCGGAGTGATTGTGAAGATCACTCTTGATCTGGATGTTGCCAGACAGAGAAGCCAGACAGAGATGAGAGAAATAAAAGACACAAAGCTATGCTAAACAGAAAAAATAAAAATTCTTAACAAAATGAATATGTCATTCTGTGTTTTATTCTGTCAAATACTGTGATTTCTGCTTTATGAAACTTCATCTGGTAAGATATCTTGTAGTCTTTTCAGTTACTCTCAGGGCAGAGAATATAATAAAGAAGATAGAGTAAAGAAAAAAAAAAAAGATGGAATAAGCAATAGAAGAGATATTCCACTTCCCCAGAATATTACCTCACACACTTCCTCCACTGAGACTACCTTAGAAATGGCAGAAAATATGGTTCTTTGTGATGCATCAGAATACCTTCTGTAGCAGTCTTTCATAGTGTCTGAAGAGTCGCTTCCTAAAAAGACATTAGTTTCTTGAAGGATAGTCCTATAAAAACACAAAACCCTAGGAGAGGTAAATTATAGAAACTAATATTTTGTAGAAATTTATAGGCAGCTAATTTTGGACTAGATCTTGAAATAAAAACAAGGATAGATATTTGTGGGCAGAGTGTGAGGGAGAGGAGCTTCAGAAGATGGAGACAAACACCAAAGAATAAGTTCTAAAGTGAGAGAATGGTCACACTAAGGAACATTATCTTCTCAGTTGGGAGCAGAGAAACAACTAATTTGTATGACCCCTCCAGACCACCAGTATCTATCATCTGGACCTCATCAGTGACATTTTATCTGCTAGTATTATATCCGCTTTGTACCTCTAAATAATTTTCCATCCTACAAACCAAAGTTTCATGATATATAAAACAACACTGATAGAAATGAAAATAACTTCAATTATATTTGTACTCATCTGCAGCCCTTTTTCAACAAATAATAGAATAACTACACAGAAAACCTGCTATTCAATAAAACCATCAACCAACACAAACAAATTAACATTTCTAAAGCAGTCTAGCCAACAACAGAAATGTACACATTATTTTCAAGAGCCCACAAATATACATCAAGATAGGCCATAACCTGGATAAAAAAATAAATCTTGACAAATTTTAAAAAATTAAGACCATACAAATTATGTGTTCTGATCACAATAGAATAAAACTAGGAATCAAAAATGGAAGGATGACAGGAAATCTCTGAATCACTTAGAAACTAAATAAAATATAAGTAACCTATGCTAGAATCGAGAAGCAAAATACTGTGAACTAAACAATTTAATTACAAATCAAAATTTGTGATATGCAGCCAAAGCAATGCTTGAGAGGGCAATTTATAGCACTAACCATACAAAATTAAAAGGGCAAATGCCTCAAACTAGTAATCTAAGATTCTATATCTGGATATTAGAAAAAAGAAGATTTTAAATAAACGTAAAGAGGGAAACAATAGAGAGCAGAAATCAATGAAGTTAAAACAGAAAAATAGTAAAACCAAACTGGTTCTTCAAAAAGATTTAGATTTCTAGCAAGACTGACAAAGGTAAAAAGGGGGCAGGGAGCAGATGCAAAGCAGCACTATCAGGAGTGCATTGGGATAAGTGCTACAGACCCTGAAGTCATCAAAAGGATTTTAGGAGAATGCTCTGATCAAATCTGAATACATAAATCTGACAACTTAGATGATATGGATCAATTTCTCCAAGAACACAAACCATCACACAATATGAAGTAGATCATTTGAATATCCCAATGATTATAAAGGAAATTTACTTAGTAATATAAAAACTCCCCAAAAAGAAAGTGCCAGGCTTATACGGTTTTATTGAAGAATTCTACCAAATACTTACAGCATAAACAGCACCAATTTTATTCAATTGCTTGCAGAAAATAGAAGGGATGGGAATATTTCTAAATGACTACAGGAAGTTACAATTATCCTGGCAATTAAACCAGATAAATACAATACATAACAGAAACAATATGGACCAATGTCTTTCATGAGTGTAAATGCAAAATTCTTTGAAAAATATTAGCAAGTAGAATTTATCAGTATATAAAGATAACTACATGCATGCTCAAGTGAGGTTTATTCTGGGAGTGCAATTTGACAAAATATTAAAATATCAACCAATGTGACTCATCATATTAACAGGCTATCAAAGAAAAATTGCATGATATTTTCAATAGATACAGAAAAAGCTATCTGAAAGAATTCCAAAGTCAAAAGTCATTTTTTATAAAATCTTTGAGAAAAATGGAATAAGAAGGGAACTTACTCACCTTAATGAAGAACATTTTCCAAAAAAAAACCCTATAACTAATATATTTAATTGTAAAGAATGAATGCTTTCTTCCTATGATAAGGAATTCACCAATGTTCGCTCTCACCACTGAAATTCAACCTAGTGTTGGAAGTTCTGGCTAATGCAGTAAGGTAAGAAAAAGGAATAAAGAGCATACAGATTGAAAGGAAGAAATAAAGCTGTTCTTATTTGCAGATGACATAATATTCTAAACAGAAAATTCTAAGAAATCTTCCCAAAAAATTCTTGGAACAAATAAGTTTAGCAGAGTGACAGATACAAGATAAACACGCAATAATCAATTACATTTCTACCTACCAGTAGTAAGCATCTGAAAACTGAACTTAAAAGTACAAAGTCATTTACAATTGCTCAGAAAAAGAAGTGAAATATTTAAGTGTAAATTTAACAATACTGCATAGTTCTTGTATATAAAAACTGCACAATGCTGATGAGAGAAATGGAAAATCAGCAAAATAAGTGGAGTTACTGTTGCGGTTTGCTTTCCGAAAGACTGAGCAGCACTGGGAAGAGGGGTCACAAAGTTTTTTTATGCTGGGGAGCCCAGAAGAGTCTTCTCCGAAGTCTGAGCCCTGCTTACATATGCAGTTTAAAAATTTGCAAGGTCGCACTTCTGCTTTGGTGGTAGTTACAGACCTAGGGCTGCACCAGCTTAAAGCCAGAAAAAGAAATGGGAAATGTCAGCACAGGAAAGTCTTCAGCCATTTGGGCTGGATACCATTTTGAGACTCACAATCCTCCTTGAGATTTACAATCTTCCTTATCATTATAACTCTGTGATTCTGAACTGGAAATCTCGACATAGTAAAGATGTCTAGTCCTCCAAGCTGATAAGCTGTTTAACAGCATCAAAATCCTCTTAAAATCCCTATCAAAATCTCAGCAAGATATTTTGTAGGTATAGCAAGACTTCCCTAAAGTTTACATGGGAAGGCAGAGGAACTATGATAAATAAAATAATTCTGGAAAGGAATAAAGTGAGAAGAATTTGTCTACCTGACATTAAGACTTATTACCTACAAACCTACAGTAATCAAGGCTGTGCTATTCTCAGAGGGATATGAGCATAGTTCAATGAAATGAAGAGAGAATTCCCCCCAAGATCACTTCATGTTCAGTTTGGCTAATTGATTTTTGACTGAGGCACAAAAGCAATTCAGTGGAGAAAAGATAACATTGTTAAGAAATGTGCTAGAATAATTGGCTATCTGTGGTTCAAAAAGAAAAGAATGCTAACATAAACCTAATTATCGTATAAAAGATAAACTCAAAACAACCTAAGTGCTTATCAACAGATGATTAGATAAAGAAGATGTGGTGTATACACACAATAGAATAATGCTCAGCAGTTTTTTTTAAAAAGTTGAAATCCTGTCATTTGCAACAACATGAATGGATCAGAGGGTCGTATGCTTAGTAAAATAAGTCAGAGGAAGAAAAACTCTGTATGGCTTCACTTACATGTAGAACATAAAGAAAACAAATAAATGAACTAAATAAAACAAAAATAGACTTTTAGACCTTAAGAGCTAACTAGTGGTTACCAGAAAGGAAAAGAGAAGAGAGTGGGTAAATCAAGAAAAAGTAGTCAGTTGTATGGAAAAGCTTGGAATCAATGTTTTACTAACGAACATAATATACTATATACAAATACTGATTTATAATGACGCACACCTGAAACCTATAATGTTATTAACAATGCTGCTTTGATAAAATTGCTAATACATTTCAAAGCTCTAAATCAAATTTTAAAAACTTCATAATTAATTCAAAATGGATCATAGGTTTAAATGTAAAACTACTGAAAAAAATGTAAATGATAATACAGGTGAGAAAATTTGGGATGCAGAACTTGGTAAAGAGTTGTTCAATATGACACCATAAAAGAAAATATCAACAAATTGGACTTCATCAAAATTTAAAACTTTTACTCCAAAAAAGACTAATGAAGTAGAAAGCTACAGAGTGGAAGAAAAATGTGCAAAACACATAATTAATAAATACTTATATTCAGAATATATGAAGAAGTCTGAAAAACTCAATATTATGAAAGAAACAACCAGAACATTTGCTACCCAAAGCTATGGGAAAGAAGAAAGAGTTCTGAGTATCTGCTTTGCACTAGTATCAGTTCAAGATATTTTTACTCTTGACTGGCACTCATTAAATATGAGTGATTTGTGAAATGTGCTTTAACAAATTACATTTAATCATAAGAACAGGTCTTTGAAGCTTGAAATAGTGAAAAATTGCCCAACTTGGAGAGATGTCAATAGAAATGGATCACTCTGAGCATCCCAAGTGATGGCATGTATATTATCTTCACTCTTTCACTTTCCTGAGCTGTAATACTTCTGCTGACTTCACATCCAGCTCAAAGCAGAGATGAAGCACCATCCTCTTGACCAGATTTATACCGCTGTACACAGTGTCATTGAACCCATCAGAAAGCACCTCTGATAAAGGGTCAGACAATTAGTCACCTACATTGTCACTTCAGTTAGAAAATTAACCCATCAAGTGCTTAGTGAATAGTTATGTATCACAAGTGTTTCGGATCTCCGGAATAAACCAAGCAGGCACTCTTTTGGAAGTATTCTAGGCAGATTTATTACATGTGTGAGCTCAGCTGGGATTCTTCCACAAAGAGCTGAGCACAGGCTTCCGGTAAGTGCACACTTATATAGGCTAGAACAAACGCGGGAAGAGAGGGATGTGAATTAGGGGAGGGGGTTTCAAGTGCAGGAAGTTCTTTGTCTGCTGACAACATTCCAGAAAGCTCGGGTCACAGGATGTTTTTATGGCTTTGCTTCGTGGCTGCTGGAAGCAGTGAGCAGGCCTTTTTCCCCCACACAAGGAGTTCTACTGTCTGCTGGGAGATACTCAGGCAGCCACCACAAAGTACAATGAGAAAAGGAAGAAAAAGAAGGATACAGCATATGTCCTTCTCAGAAACTTTAAAGCCTATTTTAAGTAATGTATAAATATGTCAAATGTTACCTAAGTGATCATGCAAAAAAGTAATAACTTAATAAATACCCAGTTGATTAGTGAGAAATCATCCAAAGGTGCTACCGTCATTCAGAGAATAGAGAGCAGGAGAGGTCAGTAAAATGTTTATGGAAGAGAAGACTGTTTTAACTGAGTCTTAGAAAATAGTCTAAGAATTTTACAGGAGAAGAAAAGAAAGATACAACAGGCAAGGTGGCAACAGTATAAGAATGATAGAAATGCAACATATGAACCAGAGATACAGATAAAGAGAATGACAGAAAACAGAAAGAAAAATTGGTGTTAAGATTTAAAAACAGGTTAGAATCTGTTAGCAAGGAGATGTGATTGCCAGGATTAAATAGATTTTTATTTATGAAACTGAACACAATGTTTTTGGTTCATTTGGCTTATTGGTTTAATAAAATGCCATTACTATCCTATTTTTACTATTTTTATTTAAAACTTAACATGTTGGTCTTTCTTTATTCCCTTTGTAGAAGATCAGTTGAGAAATACAGAATGTCACCAACTCCAAGATTTTCATCACCAAACACAGCAATCAGGATGTCATCATTTCAATTAGGTTTAAGCAGCCATCGCTGATTGAACGCTGCAATTTTCCTTCATCACCTGGATTTTGACATCTGTTCTACAGGCAGAATTTGCTATTTGTATGTAATGCTTACTTTGCTCAGCACAGTTCTTGGTTGGCATATGCTTTGAAAGGGAACCAACTAGAAAGGAAATGACCTTTAGGGCTATACTCAAATGGTAAAATGTCAAAGGTGGATTCATCTGGAATTTACTTCAGGTCTGACATGAGACGGACTCTAACTTTGTGTTTGCTTTTCTTTCATTTTACCAAAGTTATAACTAGTTGCTAAGCATAATTCTATGTGATTCAAATATCTTACTACTCCCAATTTTCCTTTACCTGTTCTCTAAATGCTTCATGGAAAAAAGTATATATTAAGCAATGTTTTAAAGTTTCTCTTGAATCTTTTATCTCAAATGTATGGTCCTCTGTATAGGTTAGGACATTGAGTTTCTTGGTTAATTGTGGGCATAACTATCAATTTGGAAGAAAGCATATATAGACACCCATCTGTAGATTCCATTTCACGTTTTTGGCACTGAATCTTCCTCTTCCTGTCTCTTTATTTCCTTATGACTTTTCAGAGGCTCTCCTTTCATATCATACCCTGAGAAATAGACCTTTACAGAAAAAGGAACAATTTGATTCTCTCAGAATCCTGTGAGATGATAAGTGAGATCATGAATAAGCAACTAAAAGGTAAAACGTCATTGGTTGATAATGGTTTGGTACCCCTACCCAAGACCCTCTACAAATACTTCCCTAAGAGGGCATATGGGCCCCATATGACTTTATGTTAAGAGGTTTAGTAGTGAGAACTTATTGCCCCCAACTGATATTAGAGTTGCTGCCAGTCCCATTTATGAATAACCACATCAAACCCATGTCCTGAGAGTGTCTGAATTGTCATGACAATACAGAGAAGGTATTTATTAGTTAAAAAAAAAACAAAAACCTGAATCTAGACTCAGATATTACTCATTCATGAGATAAGATTCCTTAAGCAAGTGTAAAGCAAAATCTCTCAAAAATCCAATTCTCCTATATATAAGGGAATAATAAAACTCATTTCAATTCTTGGTTATTATTATAAATAATGCTGAGTAAACACTACCTATTTCATTGCAAATTAGTGTTTTTGTGTTTTTCGAGTAAATACCAGAAGTGGAATGACAGGATCACATGGGATTTCTATCTCAGTTTTTTGAGGAATCTCCGTAATACTTTTCATACTGGTTGCACCAATTTATACTCCCAGGAGCATTGCAAAACCATTGCCTTTTCTTCACATCCTCGCCAACAATTCTTGTTTTCCAGTCTTTAGGATAATAGCCATTCTGACATGTATTGGGTGATATCTCATTGCTGTTCTTATTTGGTTTTCCTTGGTAACAAGAGAGTAGAAACATCTTTTCATGTGCCTGTCGTTCGCCCATTAGCAGATTCGACTGCTTGTTTCTTATTGTGAAGTTTTATGAGTTATTTATATTTCAAGCCCTTGTTATATATTAAGCCCTTGTCTGACGTATGATGTGCAAATACTTCCCCCTATTTAGTAGGATGTCTTTTTGTTCTGGTGATAGTTTCTTTCACTGTGTGGGAGCATTTTAGTTTGATGTAGTCCCATTTGTTTATTTTTGTTGTTTCCCTTGCTGCTGGACTTGTGTCCCCAAAGACTTTTCTAAGGCTAATGTTGTAGAACATATTGTCTATCAGCCTACCGACAATTTTTATCCAACCTTTCTGCTCTCAAGTTTTTTTTCTCCCTATTGAATCTGCCCAGTATGGTGGATTGCTCCCCTCAGTTCTTCTCCACAGCAAAGCCCTCTTTTCAGATCTCAGCTCTGTTCTCTTGGTCCTCGGCTTCCACTCTGATTACCACCCTCTTTCCTGGGCATAGCCTTTAGCACTTCTCTGCCTCCTGCCTTTGACATAGGCACCACACCCCACCTGGAATCAGTCCAAAGTGTCTCCCTCTCACAGGAATCCAACCTTCTTGAAAAATAGATGACAAAGAAAGAGAAATCATTGTTCTTGTGTAAGGTGTCTCAAATCATCTTTAAGAAGGGTAGAAATGCACATATACATGCATACATAAACATCATACATGCTTACCAGGCTCACTCTTCAGTATTCATGCACCAATAGCTCTTACTGAAGTTTCTCCACTTGCTATCAGAATAGTCTGATGGCTATTGGGAAACACTTATGAGATTATGTGTCTATAAAATAGACTGACCATGTTTTAAAATGGGACAAAATGAGAAGGGGTTTAGGGCCCCCCCAACATACTGAACTCTGGACAACTCAACTGTTGTCCCTTGTTACAGGTGGCCTTGGTTTAGTCAAAACAGGACAAGATTGATGGCCGGGAAATACAAAAACAAACAGTACTGTCCCATCTAAAACAGTAGGTATGGTCAGCCTACTATTAAAAGAACAGTTTCTGGCATGCCCTAGTGGAACAGCAGTTAGTTCAATCCTCTCCCATGGATGCAGGCTGCCTATCCTGGGTTCAAGTCCCAGCCATGGGATCGGTGGGACAACCAGCGTATGAACAGCCAGGTAAAAAATAGATGGAATGCTTCTTCTTCCTCTCTCCTCCTGCCTGCCTACTTACCTTCATTCCTGCTGGAAACGTAGGGGAAAAAAAAATGTAAAAGAACAGTTTCTCCTCTTTATTGCCATAAATATGTACATATCTTTAAAAATATTTTCTGTCTCTATAAAACTAATAAGCATCCATTCTAGATTATTTGGGAAATTCATTGAAACATTGCCATCACTTATAATTGTATTGTTTAGAGTGATTTTATATAAGCAATATTTTTATAGACTGTTTTTCTATTCTCTCTCTCTCTCTCTCTCTCTCTCTCTCTCTCTCTCTCTCTCTCTCTCTCTCTCTCTCTCAAAGATTTAAACCAGTGTACAGAGACAGAAAATCTCTTACTCTCTCTGAAAGAAGATGGAAATGGAATAATGGATCTGAGAAGCAGGAGTCGAGAATAGCATCGAATGATTCTTTTTGTGATGAGAAGGGAAAGACACAAGATTAAAGAGAAAACCCACTATTAACTTTGTCACTCTGTCACTATAATCTTCCAACTTGAGCCAATCAGGAGGAAATATTATTATGAAAATATAAGAAGCATAAGAAATACATTTATAATTTTTACTTTGTGAGAATATATAAGGCAAATATATTACTGCATCTTGAAACTTACTTTTAAATGGAAAGAAGTAAGCTTAATTTTAAGAAAGCAATAAAAGTTTAAGAGAATTTTCACCATCATTTAATTTCTATGAAAAAAAAAGCTCTACTTATTTTTTTCTGAATCAATACTAAAGGCATTTTTCTGTCTCCCTGTGCTTAACCAAGTCTCACCAGATTTTTCACTCTAGTTGTAAAGTTGGGTATGATGAGGGTGACATGGAAGCTTATACACCAAGTTTATCAGCTTCAACAATTGTACTCAGGTCCTCTGATTTTAAGAATTATTAAGCCAGATATTGTCCACTGAGAATTTACAAATACCACCTGTGAGGTCAGATGCTTTTTATTAAATATACACAATGTCACTGAAACCATATAACACCTTCTGAATTGAGTTTTACTCTCAAAAACCAAACAATAAACAGTGAAGTGAGTGAAGGGGCTTATGTCTGGAAACATTGTCATCTGTGATCAGGAGATCGGGCTCCAACAAAAGGCAAAGCTTGATAGCAGACCAGATTTTCCACTCATCTGTCATGTGATCTTCCAAACACTCACCTGTAAAGACAGAATAACAAGGAAGCATGGAGTGAGACAGTATAAGTAATACATTTAGCACAATGAATAATTCAGTAACGGCATTTATTATCTCATGATAATCAAAAGTACTTGGACTTTCCAAGATCTCTACTGCTGACTTTCTTGTTGGCACTCTAACCATTTCCGATTCCTTTTTCTGATGCTGTTGCTGTAATAAGCAGTAGATGTCACTTATTAATTACCTCTATATAAAGTGCCAGATGTGATGCTAGAACTAGTTACAGAATATTTCTAGTGCTCACCACACCCCACAAAGATATTCTTTACGATGAATCCTACTCACTGTTGTGTTCTTTCTACAATATTGAACTATTCTGCTTTGCTGTCTCTGTCTCTTCTTGGTCCTTCTGTCCCCATCACTGGAGGCAATGGCATCAGGTCAAGGCAAGGGCCAGAGGCCAGAGAGGAGTACCAGAAGCAATGGCAGTGACCTTCACGCTTAGTTCCACCTGCGACTGGTCATCAAGGGAAAGCTGATCCTCCTAGACAATGCCTGGGTCAGGAATGACCAAATCTGATGAAAACATGGAAAGTCTGCTGGCGGACTTCTAGGAAAGAACTCCTCCTGCAAAGAGGTAGCGAGAAGTTACCACCTGTCTCCCTCTGTGTTTACCACGAGGATTGTGCCGCCACCATGCTACCTGCCTGAGACCGAAGTAAGCTCTGAGGACGATCAAGAGAAGATGGAGAGACCCGCGTTCTCCAGGACATTCTTGAGTCACCAAATCAACTCCAGATCCCACATGAGCTCTGACTTGCTATTGTGGGAGAGAAGATTGCTGGCTGTTTATGTCTGAGGTTTCTGCTAGACAAACACATTCCATGTGAAGATGTGGTTTTGTGGCTAATGCGGCCCAGGTTTGGAAGAAGGCAAAGAGCCTAAGTGGACAGAAGAGTTTCCTTCAAGAAGATAATGAGGAAGAAGTTCCAGAAAATTAGTGTATACTAAAAAGAATTACTGATGGCGATTTACCTTCCAGGCCTCTTAAAAATGAGGACAGATTCTCACTCTTCTGGTTTGATTTCAGTTACTCCTGATAAAACACAGAGGGCAGGGCTAGAATCATTGATTTCTAAAAGGCTGAATTTTGAGAGGTCAAAATGGCTGCTTTAATCACACTCTGAAGTCTGCATTTTTATCTTTTTAATTTTTCAGCAGCAGTTAAATCTTGGAATAGCTTTTTTTTTAAGATAGCAATACCAAAGTAAACAAAAGAAGGATGATTATATTCCTACAATTATGTAACCAAATATCAGGGAAATGTTAAAATATTTTCTAGTGGAATATATTTAAATGCCAGATCTAATTTTGTAGTACTTCTCATAAATCTTCTCAATAGACTGTTTCAACTGCAAGTTAACATAGTCTACTTCCCTCTCTTCCCTGTATATTATTCCTAGAGGGGTTAAATCTAGGTTATATAAGACATTTTCTTTAAAAAATCATATTAATAAGAATTTGGAGTCTCAATAGAGTAAATCTTATGTCATAAGGTATAATCTCTACAGCCGAAAATCTTTGACAAATATTGTATCATTTTCATTGAAATAATATAGCTCTAGGCTTCTAATAAATGGATGAGCAGAATTTTTCCTAATATAAGGAATACACTGCATGACATAACTGTGAGCCCTCTGCAGGAAAGACTCAATCACTAATCATAAATGAGAGCACTCACCAGTGGCCCACAAGTGGGGATTACTTGGGCAGAACATTCACCCAGAACGTGCAAGTAAGAATCATGTGAGTCCTGACTTTTAATAAGTAACTAAACCTTTGAAAGCAAGGTTTGCTGAAGTCTAGTCAATATAGACATGCAAACTATTAGGAAGTGTTTGAGGTTTTGCTCATTCATCACAGAACTTCTCATAGGACTAGGAAGATTTAAAAAAAAAACGTTACGGTCCCTACTCTTAAGGAATTCAAGGTTTAATAGTAGCACCTGGTATTTTATTAATAAAAATCAGCTGCCACAGAAATGGAGGCTACTGTAGCACAGCTATAAATGACACGTTATGGGATGGTGGGTTTAGTCAGTTTAGAGAGGTCAGGAAATACTTTAAAGAGAAGAAACTCTAGATCGGAGACCTATACATTTAGAAGTGTTAGGAAGATGGGGTGGGGAAAGCATTTTTAGCCAGAGGGAACAGCACCGGTCAGAAGGATTTGCTTGGAGATTAAAAAAAAAAAGTGGGGGGCATTAGAAGTGATTCATTAGGGTGCTTACACAGGGTGTGTGGGGGAAGACAGAGCTGGGTGGTTGGTTGTTCCAAGAGAGGAAGAGCCTCACAAAATATATGAAGGAATTAAGATTATAACCTGTGGGTACTAGAGAACTGTCGCATAGTTTTCAGCTGGGGTTGCGTTTCGGAAACATTGCCCGCTGTGTGGGGAGCACGGAGCGTGAACCGCAGGACGCTGAGTCGGTCTATTTGCTGCCCTGGGATACTTGTACAGGGAAGCAGTCATGGGCTTGGGGCAGAGGAAGCATATTCAGAAAGCACACAGGAGAAAGAATCAGCAATACTTCACTAATGCTCAATAGCACAAGAGGCGCAGTTCTGCTTGAAGCAGTCTTTCCACTTGTTTCTCATTCTGGACTCTAAACTGTCAGTTTTCCTTGTGCTTCCCTGACTGCTCCTTTTTCAGTCTCCTTTTTCAGCTTCTCAGCCTTTCTCTGACCTCTGAATGTTGGCAGATCATTGGCTCAGTCCTGGGCCTCTTCTCTTCTTTCTCTACCCTCCCTCCCTAGAATACCTCATTCAGTCCCATGTCATCAAGGATTATGCCTACACAGAAAACACGCAAAATTCTGTCTTGTGCCCCAGCCTTGCTCCTCCACTCCAGTCTCACGCAGTCAATGGCACAGTCAACCTCTCATACTTCACATCCCCACGAGGAACTCTTGTCTCCCCGCTAAGAAATCTCATCCCTTCTGTAGTATCTTGCACCACACAAAATGCCACCACCTTTCACCCAGTTGCTCAGGGAAACAAATGAAAACTGCCACATGTAGAGGAGATTCTCAGGGTCTTTACCAATTCATTAAGGGCAGCCCTGTTGCACAGCTGAGGGGGGCACCACATTCACCGCAATCTATGTAAAGGGGGCATCTTCTGAGGACTATAATATAGGAATCTACTTAGGTTGGCATTTCAATAAATACTGAAGAATTGACTCTTATATCCCAGGTCAAAATCTCATTTAGTTAATAAGAAATATCTTCTCTCCTATCCACATAATATTGTCCCTATTTATCACTGTTCAATTTCTATTCATCCAGTGCTTGTCTCTCCTTTATTATGAAAGACTCTGATAGTCTAAAGCATTGTGGTTTAGACTATCAGTCTTCTAAAATAACATTTAAAAAAATATATTTATTAACCTCACAGGTCCAAGCAAAATATATACCATGTTATGTGACTTATTGACTGATGACACAGCATTATTTATGTATAAAGCTAGCTTAACTATCAAGTTAACTCAGTTTTGCATCTTAGCATTAGCAGTGAGCTAAAGCTTTAGCTGTGTGACCCAGGAACCATTCATCTCTGAAGCAAGTTCCTTCATCTAAAAATAGGATCAAATTCACAGTATTGTTGTGCAGATGAAATGAGATTAACATATGCAAATGTCTGGAATCTAAAGGACACTTCATAAATAGCAGCTTTGATGAATTATTATTGTTTCTTTCGTCTGCATGATTTGAGATTCTCAGGCCACCTCATAAATCAGAAGTTCCATTACAGCTGATCTTCAAGGAACATCTTATCCCGGAACACTGAGATTGAAAAATGATCCAACTCCAGCTCTCCACGTTTAAATTTTGTGATGTTTTGAAAAGAAAATCTCCATGACTCAGGAATTAATCTGAATATGTGGGTAATAAAGTTGTTCCCAATCAGAAAATAAATCTACAAAGGAAATGGAAAACTGAGCAAGCACTGGGTGAATTTAGAGACACATATTTCTCCCCCAAATATTTTTTAAAAACCAAAAACATTGAGTATATCCCTTTGGACTCTTTGTCTCCATCCTTCCTGCAGTCTGAACAACTTATGCTTCAGAACAAAGTGTTCCTCTTCTTGTCAGAACACCAGGAGCATTACATGGTGAGACAACAAAATGATGTGTCTAAAATAGAACAGTGACCTAAAGCTCCCAGTGACACAGCCGGGGTCGGGAAATCTTCAACACCTCTGAGTAGAAACTTCCCGGTTCACCTACCATTCCAGTGTGCTTGTTCAAAGCACTCATGAGCAGTCTCCGCTCATCTGCTTCTTTACAATAAGAAATATTTCCTATCACTGAGCCTTGAAACTACCCTTCTAGGATTTCCAAACCAGACCGTAGAGTTGTTTGGGCTGTTGATTCTTTCACAAGTATCAGGCACAAAGAGATGGAGCTCAGTAAGGTTGGCTGACCCATCAGAAAATGCTCCTTTCCAGAATCTACCACCCTTCGGGTGACTATAGTACTGTGCAAGTTATACAATTATCCCTACCCTGAGAACTGGCAGAGAGTGGGGAAAAAAGAGCATAATATATTACATAGCCTATCCCTGTCACTGGGTATCAAATGAAACTTCTTGGCTATAATAGCACTCGAAATGGTGATGCACTGGCAATGAATAAATGAAAGGGGAGGCTTTCATTTACTTCTGTTTATTCTTAAACCATCTTAGAAAGCTGGTTTGCGAAGCTTTATTTGAGAGCTTAGACTCGAAAGTATGGAATGGTAGATGCCCTAGATCTTCCCTACTCCAATCCTGCCCCCACAGCATTGCTCAGGAGCTCTAGAGATGTTGGGAGAGAACTGAGTCCCGCTAAACTCTGCAACTCCAGGTTTTAATTGTAGGAGAGGGAGAGAAAGGAAACACAAAAACAACGCAAATCCTTCAGGGAAACCCAAAATGTTACTTTGATGCTGCTCAAAGTAGAAAATATAACAAGAACTGGTGTGTAACAAACCCACAATGACAGCTGAATTAGCATTTGTTGCAAGACTTGGCACATCCCTGTTGTCATGACAACACCACCTCTCCTTGTCAGCCCCTTCAGGTGTTGTAACCAACTCAGGATTTGACTTGCAAACTGACAGAAAGACTTGGAGATCTTGAGATCTACCTGTTTCATCAATTAAGATGACATGCAAAGTTTAAGATGATAACTCAGTGACCTGGGAAGTGCTCACCCGGACAGTGGTTTCTATAGAGACGCTATTTCCAAGTCAGCATTGCCAAAAATAAGTGTTTACTTGGAGAGGACTGGAGGAGGGGATTTCTGGAATGCAGATGTGAACTGGTGCACCAATAACTAGAAATTCTTTCCTTCATGACTACACGCCAATTTTTTCATGAGTGCCAAAAAAACTGCAAATAATGAAGTGTATTTGTCAACGGAAGATGTGATTTGAATAATAATTGGGATGCAAATTTTTGAGAGGGAAGGAAACATAGAGAACTCTGGCTGGGCCCTTATTTTTCAGGTGAAGAATGTGAATGAGGCCAGAAAGGGAAGTGACTAGCTCCAGCCACTCACTGAGATGGTCAGAATGGAATCCATTCTCCTCCCAGGGAGCCTCCTCTGCCCTCACCCCTGGCAGTGTCTGTCCTGCCCTTTCCGAACACTTGAGCAAAAGTTGCAAGTAAAGGAACTTCCAGGTGCCTCTTTAAAAGTGAATAATTTCACCTAAGAAAAAAGTCCCTCTTGAATCATTTAGAAAAATTAAAGCTGACTCCGAGCAGTGATAAATTTCCCTAATTTCAAGTGTGTGAGTTCAGGCACCCTCCAAATATATACCCAGAGTGATGAATATGCAACACGAAGAATTAAACAAGATACACATTTTTAAAAATGTTTTGCAATGCAATTTTTTTCTACCAAAACAACTTTCACTTCTCTTTTTCCAAGTCCTAGTACATAGATCATTTGTAGCTGATATTATTAAAAAGTAATTTTCATGAAAAAGATTTAATTTGAAATTTTTTATAACCTCTGATTGATTAACCAGGTACCTGAATGTTTATTAATTTAGAGGAAAAATAGTACTAGGTGCCTGCTAGCTCCCCTCACTTGGAAGATTCCCTGCTTTAACTATCTTTTTTTTAAAATAAAAATTCTTATGATAAGATTTTGGATAGCTTAATAAATAGAAAAGACTTCAGCATCTTAGTAAGAAATTTATCTTGGTTTAATAGTTTGCTTGCATTAATTATTTTTAACTCAAAAACACTTCACTGTGAAGACTTTTTGATAACTCTTCTATCAAAAGATGCTCATTTCCTTAACAGGGAACATAATGTTACCGTTGTCAGATTTCAAGTTGGAACATTTGGACTGACATTACTCTAACTAGACACAGCTTAGGGTAAGGCTTCATTAAGGCTTTCTTTTTGTTATACCCAGAGCACACAATTAGATCAGTAAAGATTATGCTTGTGGCTGACACAGGAGAAAAGAAAGAAAATGAAAGAGCAGGGACTCAACACATACTGGGCACTCATGATAGATAAAGACATAGCTTCGCACACTGGAGAGGATATTTGAAATTTGGGAAGGTGATTCAGCATTGAAATCCTCATCCTTTGGGGAAAATCCTCTGTCTCAATCTCAATAAGACAGAGGCCACTTCTTAGTTCAATCTAAGAGGCCAGTCATGTGTCTTGGATATCCAATTAGATACTCACACTCAGGATTTGGGCAACAATGTGCTAGTTAGCTGGATCTCTGGGGGAAACACAACAAAACGAAAACCAGCCCTGATTGTTAGCATTTGCTGAAATAAATAGCTCACACTGTTACTCGATTTCAAGCTACAAATATTGTAATACCTAGCTGGAAAATTCCTCCTTGTTTTAACACTTGTCTCTCACAAGTAGGTTTGATTCAGGTTCAGCACCTCACTGGAAGGACTAGAAGTATAGACTTAGTGGGGCAAGGGTCTCAAGGCATCAGTGTCTGACTTAACCAGGCAGCAGCAGCAGTGGGGACTAGAGTGAGTGGGGGAAGAGCCAGTCAAGGAATCACAGATGACCCTTCTTGGTATTGACCTAGGTTCCCTTTCCTTTTGCTGAGTTTTCTATAATGCCTGGTTATTTTCTGACACTGGTTTTTTTTCACCTTCCTGACAATTCTGTGAAGAGATCAATAGCTTCCCAATAATCCCTTTCCTTCCTAAATCAGTCAGAATTGATTTTTACTGCCTGCAACAAAGATCTGTAAACACACCTGTAATTAAACCTAATGATAATCCTATGAATAAGGTCCTGTGATTATTATCTCCAAGTAACAGATGAGGGAATGAGAGATGTAAAAGTAATTTGCCTTATCCAGTTTTAAAATGGTGGATTGTTAAGACCTAGAGGTCACCTCCTCCCCACAGCTACAACCAAAGTACAACTGTTTATCAAATACAGCTTTTCAAAAGAAACCGGGGCCAGCACTTCCACAAAGAGAAAGGAAACACACTGAGATAAATGGCAGGAGAAATTAATTTCTCTCTGTGTCCTATGGCCCTATTCAAAGACCCTGGGCAGTAGAGAGAGATGAGTGATACAGACACTCTCACAAAACTGAAGGGCTTTCCTGTCAGTGGGTGCTGCCATACCTGAGAATTGGCTTTATGTCACAGAACCAAAAATCTTGGAGAAGGGTGGCAAGAGGGTTAGCTTCTTAATAAACCAAGACAGACGGACGCTGCTAGTGCACAATGTCACCTGGAGGCTATCATTGCAAGAAATCCCCCAGGGAAAGACACCCGCCCTCTCCAAAATTATTACATTTGTGCAGAACTGTTGGCACTCACAGCTGCCTTTCTGCAGGCTGCCAGAGACTGGCAACCAAGTTGGAACACTGTGCAGATAGATAACTGGTTCCCAGCAAAGAGAACTCCATTCTAACTCTCTGTGGGAAGATATTGGAATAGCAGCTTCTCTCCACCTGGGGCTACTGCTAAACAGCTTTGCTCTCTGCTTGGTACTCCCTAGAGCTTCCACCCCTAAACCCCAGGGCTGGTTTACTGTCCCTTACTGGTACTGTCATTCCTCTGGAGGACTGAGGAATTTTCACAGGGGAATGTACTTCTAAGAGAAGTCCCTGGTCCTTCTCTCTGTGCCTCTCTGTGCCTCTCTGTCTCTCTGTCTCTCAGTCTCTCTCTCTCTCTCTCTCTCTCTCTCTCTCTCTCTCTCTCTCTCTTTCTCTCTTTCTCTCTCTTTCTCTCTCTCACCCCTCCCCCACACACAACTTCATTTGGGACTGTGACCTGCTTGCAAAGTGAGCCATAACTCTGCATCTTGGTGCTCATGCCCGTGACTCTGGAGGGACCCTCTACATTCCCTAGCCCAACTCCAACCCTGTAATCTGGACTCTTAGGCCTCAATACAGGGCAAACTCTAGAGCTTCCACAATCCTGAGGTGTGCTGAGATAGAACAACTAAAGAAAGCCCAGATTCCAGACCAACCCCAGTCTTGCATTGTGCAACTTAATGCCGTAACAAAGGTCTTTAAACCAGGGGAGCTTAATCCATAAAATTAAACACAAAACGCCAAACAGATTGAAGATACAGAGAAATATACATGAAATTATTAACTAACACAAAACTTCAGGGGAAATCAGAATGTAACAGAATTAAGAAAACTGCCTGATGAAGACTTTAAAGCAATGGAGGAGCAAAAATGAAGCTACAAGAAAGGTAAAGAAAATCTGCAGCAGTTCCAAATAGAATTCATGGAGCTAAAGAACACAACAGAGAAGCTCAACAATAGGTTGGAAGATGCTTCTAATTGAATCAGTAAGCTAGAAGACAAGGCAGTGAAATGCACTCAAATAAACCAATGAAGGAAAAAATTAAAAGAAATAAAGATAGTATACTAGACCTATGGAATAACATCAAGAGGGAAAACATTTGAATATTATGGGTCTCAAAAGGAGAAAAGAGAGAGAAGGGGGCAGAAACCATATCTGAAGAAATAATAGCTGCTTACTTCCCTAATCTGAGGAAGGAAACAGACCTCCAGAGTCAGGAAGCTCAAAGACTTACAAACAAACAAAAAACCTGAATACACCTACATCAAGATGCATCTCATTAAAATAGCAAAAATATCAGACAGAGAATCTTAAAAGCAGCTAGAGAAAAACTAGTAACAATACAAAGGAGTCTCCCAAAAGACTGTAGGTGGATTTCTCAGCTGAAACTTCACAAGCCAGAAGGGATGACATGAAAAATTCAAAGTGCTGAAAGAAAAGGACTTCTAACCAATTATACTCTACCCTGCTAATTACCACTTAGAAATGAAAGAATGATAGAGCTTCTTGGCCATAAAGGAATTCATCACCATGGAACTAGCCTTACAAGAAACACTAAAGGAAGTTCTATTAAGTGAAAAGAAACCACACTTAAAATTAGCAAGACATCAAAATATAAAAAGTGGTGAGGAAGAGAATAAAAATGTGGACTACAAGAATGAGCTCAAGACTAACTTGCTTTCAAATTAATGTAGTTACATCAGTTTTAAAACTAAGCTAAAATTTAGTAAGATGGCATCTCAGCACAAGATGGAGTTCAGCAAACGTGGGCATCATGTCACAGTGGGGTCTCTCCTCTAGAACCTAGAACATGGATGTCTCCCTTGCCCCAGCCCATTGTCCTGCTTTGTTACCCATGCCTGTTTACCTTAGAGACAGAACACTACACAGGATTCTGAGTTGTCAGTAGTGACTGCAGGGCACTGGCACTCAGAGACAGAGCTATGAGCCCACTGCAACCGTGGGTGGCCTGTCGTCTGCTCCTGCCCTGAGGTAGGGGATCCTGGGGCACCTGTGGGAGACTCTGATACTGATCTTGGAGAACTTGGGACAGATTCCAGGCCTGCTAGTGTCTCCCTGGGATATCCTACTCTGTGTAGTGCTGAGCATGGTGACAATAACTGGATGGCACATTTCAAGAATCGTGAAGGCACTCAGTCAAAGGTGTTATGTCCATGATGACATATAAACAATGTAGAGAGAATGCAGGATTGACACCACAGGTCATCTGCAGACCACTGCGGGGAGAGGCCAATCTCCCCATCTTAAAGACGCTGTGCCTAATAGCTATGAATACTGACATGGGCAGATGATGATGTCAGGAAACTGTGGAGGATGCCTGGAATCAAATACCTGAAGGGCAGGTCAGTCCCCTCATCTTACAGAGCCCATCTGCACATCAACCCAGAACAAGGAAGAACATCTGCAGGGGAAGAGAACAGGATCTGTGAGTGAAAAATTCTAGACCCAAACCTGGGGGTGGGGAGACAGAGACCTCAGGAGGAGGATGATAAGGAAGGTCAATACTCACATAGACCCAGGTGGAGCAGGAACTGAGAAGGAAGTTCACCAGGCTTGTCTCCATGGCCCAGACTGAACTATTGACCATCCTGTGCCTGACCTCACAGAGGTCCACATTTTCAGGACACAGAAGAGGATGTGCAGGTCGCCCTACCTCGACGTCAGAAGTCAGTCTGCAGGGCATCCCTGCTGAGGTTGGCATCTGTGTGTGCCCTGCCCATCCTGAAGAGGAAGGTTAAGGCGAAGCCCGACAGGTATAGAAAGTTAAGCAAAGGCTCACAGAGTGCACAAGTCACATGTCACGTCTCCAGGCTGAGGAAGCATCTGTTATGTGAAATCTCACAGCTGAGACATGAGCTACAGCTGAGACGTGAGCTGCAGCAGCAGAAGACAAGGATCCAGTCTCTGCATGAGTTTCATGATGGTCTCATGACCCACCTGCAGGAACAGCTATGTTTATCCTGTGTGTATCCTCCACGAACACCAAAATGGTAGCTGGACACTTGAGGGCACAGTGAACTTTCTAGAAAAGTTTCATAAGGACCAGCTCCTTAAACTTTCCTGAATCTCAGACACAGAGCCCATCTTCACATCATCCAGAACAGGAAGAACATCACAGAGGAGGAGCAGGGCTTAGAGGTGGAGAGGAAACGTCTCACCATGGGCAGGAGCAGGGACTCTATGGAGGAGATGCACCATGCCCTGAAGAAGCTAGTGAAAGACAAGGGTCACATGCTGGAGAGAAACACCTGCTACTGCCGCCAGCAGGCCCTGCTCCAGGAGAGGCACTCAGGACAAATGGGTGGCAGCTGTGTCTACCCAGAGACAACTTAAGGGGCTGAGGAGGATCAATGGGCTCAACTGGCAGGTGCTGGCCCACCTGGAGTCCAGGGCCCAGTCCTCCCCCAGGGACCCTTGCTCCTGCTGCTGCACCGCAGTCCACAGAAGCCCCAGGTGTCAGGGAGGCCCTAAGGCCCCAAGAAGGAGGAGGGACCTGCTGTGAGGGCCCAGGGCTCCTCTATCAGGGCAAAGCCGAGGCCCTCCTGTTGTTTCTCCCCTGCCCTCCCCTCCCCTCCCCTCTCCCCCTCCTCTCTCTTTCAGCTAATTTTAGCAAATTGATCATTAATGCTCTTAGTATAGCAAAATTGACAGTATTTTTAAAATACAGATTGTTACTATAATTTCATGAATATTATTTTTTCCCATTGTCTAATTCTGCAGAATTATACACCCTAAGGATTGTATTTTTTTTTAATTGAATGGTCACTATTCCTTAAGCTGTCATCTAAGTTTAACCTGAAACGATGGCAGCTGACTAATGTCTAGCCTCTTGTGTCTCTGTTTTAACAATGAAGACCCTCTGTGTGCTCTGCTAGCACAAGTCTACTACAGAAATAGCTTAAATTTCCCTATTTTTGTGTTCACTAGTCTGGAGAGAATTTTTAAGAACAACAACCTATTCAAGATACATAATATTTTATTAGTTTAACTCTAAACTAACAATTTACACAAATTCATATGAGTAGTTTGAATATTTAAACACGGGAAAATGTAAGATTTTCAGCCATTTCTATCTTAGTTTTTAATTTCTTCTTAACTATTTTTGGTTTAAGATACTCTTTGCTGTTTAACAAGTCTAAATTTTGTGTAAAGAAATATGTTTTTTTTAGATGGCACTCTGTCTCACATGCAAACATGTACACATACCGCAATGAAGTTGGCCTTTTTGAGTTTATTTTAAAAATGAACTTGCAAATTTTTAAATGTTGAACCATTAAGTGAAAATAAATATTTAAGTAGCTTGCTAAGCAAGTAAAGTCCAGCTAGTTAAGCCACAAAACCAAGGGGCTCCTTGCTCAGCATCAAGATGCCTCTCACAAACCAAGGCCCCCTCTCTCCTGTACATCCTGTACTGATGCTATGTCCTCACTTCTGATCACTGCTACACCCGTATTACACTAGAAATATTACCTTGGGTATAAAACTATTAAATAAAATATATAACTTCTCCATTGCTCTCCAGAGGAAGCAGAACAAAAATTGAGATCTTCATTTGTAAAGAATCATTTATTTCTTTTTGTAGTCTACCTATGAAGACATTTGCTTCTTCTAATAAATCACACTCCAAAGCTTCAGGGTTACTCAGGAAGGAGAATTCCCTGATGTGGAAGGGCAGCTGAGCACATGGTTCTGACTCCGTCTCCTGACATCTACCTTCCTCTCCTTGGTGTTCTCCTGCCACAACCATGAAGTTTTCAAAGCGTATGCTGTTCTAGCTTTAAAATTTCAACACAATAACAGACAGATCATTTCATCAGCATTTTTTTTTAGCATCGTGCTGATTCTGACGAGTAAGAACACAGGAACAATAAGTTTAAGGAATCTAAGAAGTCTCACAGCAAAGTAATAGGTCTGGCTCTATAATGACAAGTATGTTACTGCTCTCATTCCAGATTTTCAGTGGCAGACAACAGAATTCACTCCAGCTAGTTGATACGAAAGAAATGTATTAGGGGATATAAGAAAGCTCACAGACTCACTGGACAATCTGGAGGAATAATGTTAAACTGAGCTTCTAGAACAACTCTCAGTACCAATGTCCAGAACTGGCCTGGTAACTGAGTGGCAGCTGACAACAACTAAGAGCCTCTCTCTCTCTCTCTCTCTCTCTCTCTCTCTCTCTCTCTCTCTCTCTCTCTCTCTCTCTCTCTCTCTCCTGTGACAAGGAGGCTGCCTCCACCACTGCTGGCCCCAGATGTACCCTGGCTTGGCCACTCCCACGTCAGCAATACAGATACCTCAATGTTCTGCTATTTCGCTCAGGCAGCCTATCTCCAAATCACAGTCTCATGCACCTGTTTGACTGAATCTAAAGCCATATATTCAACTTAGGGGCAAAGAAACTTGGGGGAAAAAAACTACCTGAAAAGGATTCTCAACAGATGGAGAAGCATCAAAATGTGAGGAAGATATTAAAAATATATGCAGATAGTCACTTAACTCCCACACATGGCACTACTTTTCCACATACAAGGAGACAGAAGCTTCTAGTTCCAAGTAGCTAGCATAATTTCATAGATATGCTACCTGGATCCTTCACCTTCATGTCAGAAATAGCTTTTTAAATAACTCTCTTTCTGTCAATTCTAAGATAACAAAAGAAACCAAGTGAGACAGAAATTGATTGTCTTCTGCCCTTTGACATTTCTGTCTCAGTTCTTGTTTCTGTATAGAAGTCAGCATCTTCCCCAGGATATTTATGCTATAAATGGCCACACTCCTCTTATGAGACCTTGTATCTATGATGGGGGTTTGAGGTGTCTATGTTCTCCTTCAGGTCTAATAGCATAACGACACCAGGCTGGAGATGTCTTGCTGCTCACTTAAACTCCCCATTTTCTTCCTGAGCATGTGCTACAAACTACATTTCCCAGCATCCTTTGCAATTTGGTGTGTGCCTAGTCTGAGCTCTAGTCAATGGGACACATATTTAATGGCCAAAGTTTCATCAAAGTTTGTACTAGGTGATTGTGTCTGCCCCCACACTCTTTTCCTCTTTCTGAATTCTAGAGGCAGATGACAATGAGGGTCTGGAGAAGACAAAGCAATAGAAAGAAGGCTGGATCCCTGAAACACTACTTAGAGATCTTCCTGTCATCCAGAAACAAGCATTTGAACTCTTACATTGATATAAAATTCATTTATATTGTGTTTGAGTCATCATTGATTTGGGAGGTCTATTTACTTAATCTACTGATCACTTAGATTAATGCTGCATTTAGGATATCACTGACTTTTAGTAAGAATCAGGTTTTGCAGGAGGGAATTCTTCACAACATCAAATACAAATCCATGGTTTTACATTTGAATATAATGAGTTAAAAAAATCACAATCTTTTTGTGAATATTTTTTCACTGACTCAGTAGTTTTATATTCTGGGTTATAGAGATCAAGACTGAAGATCTACAAGTGACAGAGCTAGTCACTCGGTTCCCAGGATGGAGTCCCTGATATCTTCCAGCTGCCTTGGAAACATGTTCCCTTGGTCATCAAGAGCCAAGGAGGAAGAGAAGGAATAGAATATTGCAAACCCATCATAACTTTTGAAAGAATCTCCCAAAGTTTCGATGCTGTTGTTAAGTCAGTAGCATCATTTTTACCTGTCAAGGGCAATCATCCTTTTACTATAATAATGTCTCATCAAGCAATCCTATCCAATGAATAGCAAAATATAGAAAAATGGTTAGAAAAATGTACATTACCGTTCTCTACATGCTTATGAAAGAGGAGCAAATTACTTCCCTTTTGAAGTAGCATTAACTCAGTAAGACTAATGGGCCACTATTCAGTGTTTTTTCAAAGAGTGGGCTCAAGTAGACTTTCCTCAAAGACTTAATGCACCTACAAATAGTGAGCAATTTGCTCCCTTTTCGTAAGGAGGGACATTCTTTTGAGAGATAATTTCTTCACTTCTAAAAATGGAAGAAATAAGGGCCATTAACAATAGTGTGTTGATTATATCTGTGTGGATTTGAGAATATATGGCCAATGGACAGACATACTCTATCCTCCTTAGCAAACATGTGTATCTCCATGTGTGTATGTATGTGTTTGCATGTATATATTTTACATGTATATGTATATAGTTGACTCATTATTCATTCTAGCTTTGTTCTATAAGATTTCAGAGAAAAAGGAACCATTGTACCTATATATGTACATATACATACATGTCACACATGTTTAGATACATAGATGATAAATATAGATTATATCTATATATATACACACACATGCCATTTCTATGCCAAATCACATCAACCTAAACCTGCAATTGATTTTCCGACATAATTTCCAAAAACTTCCCCAAATTTCTTACCTGCTGAGAGCACTCCTGAGTGCAGCTGACATTTCAAGGATGTGGGCACCGTAGAGGGGTCACAGCACACACCAAAGAGCAGGGAGCTTCGAGCACAAAGCAACAATTTCTATATCTGAGACTAGCGATGGCCTCCCTGATTTTAGGTGTTGCCTTTAACCCAGGGTATTTCAAACTTCTTCCTACTTACACTCTCTTCTCAAGGGAAATTTTTTAAAATTAATTTAATTTAAAAATAAAATCTTCCTCTTCTTGGCATATAGTTTGAGCATCCACACTTGTTACCTCAGTTACTGCCCACACCAAATCCTCAGCCTCTCATTGTCACAGCACGCAGTCTCATCACAACAGTTTCCTGAACAAAGATAGTAGATCCTACTGCCAGCTATTAAAATATTCCATTTTATATTTATCTTGCAACTCCTGTAATAGTTTGCAAAGAATCTTTCTACTAATGATCTCATTTCATCTTAAAATCCTATGTGGTTGTTGAGGTTGCTGTTAGGATCCCACTCAGCTCAAAATGATTAGATCAGGAAAATGCATCACTCAAATCAGTTATCTTTGGATGATGTACTAAGTTGAATAATGTCCCTCAAAATTCTTGTCCACTCAGAACCTCAGAATGTTCCTATATGCAAACAGGGTCTTTGCAGATATAATTAATAAGGAACTTGAGATGATATCATCCAAGATTTAGGGTGGACCTTAAATTTAATGACTGATGTCTTTATAAGAGAATTATTTCACCTGTCCTTCAGAACCTTAAGAGAATACATTTCTGTTGTTTTAAGACACCAAATTTGTAGTCATTTGTTAGAGCAGTCCCAGAAAACTGCTACGGATGTCCTTTATGGAGAGCTCCCCAGACATGGTGGGCACAACTAAGTGACATTCTAAAGAAACGCCCTCCACTGGAAGGGGGCCCAGTGTCCAGCTGTGACTCCTGCAGCTGTGAAAGAAATCATTTCTATTGTCCCTGCTGTAGAGGACAGGGACAGCTGAGGCTTCACCCGGGAAAGGTGTCCGATGCCATTTCAACCCTCGGGGACATGGACACATGTTCCAATCCTGATCAAGTCCTCAGATGTCCACAGAGATGACACTTTTGAGAAACTTTCATTGAGACATTGCTCAACGGAGCTCTCAGCATAAAGAAGTCCATGTGTGTGATTCTTGCTGTCTGGTGTTAAAATCCATGTACTCATCAAGTAGGGAAGCACCTATTTTCTGAGCCAGTGGCTATAAAATTGACTCATACCTGCATCTTAATTGCATTTTATACATTCTGTGCTTAGTTGCCTATTAATTAAAACACAAGATGAATATGGTTTGAGAGGCTCACAGAATCATTATCTGGGAGTTTTCTCTTTGAGGAGTCTGTCTGGTTCTCTATCATCTCTGATGCCTGGTTTTCTTAGACACATTCCGAGATTAATCAGAAAGCGCAAACATCAGACTTGGCTTTTCTGATAACAGCTGGTGAGCTCATCCCCTTACTCTTTCCTGCCTACCTAGCATGTGAAGGTCACAGGGGAGCTACCTCCACCTCGGAGAATGAACAGTAACTCATGAGGGAAACTTGCCCCTCACCCATCTAGACACAAACATCAAAACCTAAGAAACAGATAATAGAGTCATTTGCTTTGCACAAGGGGACTCCGTTAGATCTCAACAAGCAATGACCTTCCTGCAATGACTGTGGCATCAACTACCCAGAGTCAGGCCACGTTGAAAGGCACAGTCCTCCCCAAGACTGCCCGCACCTCAGACATCAGCAGCAGGTTGGAATCCCCAGGATCACCCTCACTTCTGATTAGCTGGCTCTAAATTCATGGGTCCCCAGGAAGCCCGTTAGGTTCTGTAATTTATAAAATGGCTCATAGAACCTGGAAAGCACTGTACGTAACAATCGCACTTTGGTGATGGGAAAATGATACAAATCAGGACCTGTCAAAAGGAGAGACACAAAAGGTGAGTCCTGAGAGTGTCCCAAACATGAAGCCACTGATCACCTTCTCTCTGTGTAGTCCTGCCAGTGTTACCTTCTCCTGGCTATTGTGTGTGATAGAACTCAAAAGGCACTGCCAAAGGAGCACCTCGCCTGATCTAACGCACAGAGCATTTGGGTGTTCAATATATAGGCATGACTGAATCATTGACAAGATAACTGGACTCAATCTCCAGCCCTTCCCCTTCTTCAAAGTTAGGCTGACATCACAGACTGCAAGTACTAACCCGCTAGGCACATGACTCATCTTTCTGGCAAGGCCAGCCACCCCCTCACCCCCATGCTGCTCATTGACAAACTATCAGGTGTGACCTGAGGGACTCACCATAAACAGCAGACATTCCTTTTCCAGTGGTTTAAAGGTGTCTTCACCAGAATGAGGAAAGAATATCAGTCAAATTCTTTATTTTGTGCTCTTAGATATAGAAGATTCATCTATAAAATGGGAAGAAGAGAGTGTTAGCTACTAGTGTTTTACCGAATTGTGATCAGTCAACTTCTAAAAAACACATTTAGGGCTAAAACTTCTGTAGGTTTCTTGAGGTCAGGGGAAACATTTTTTCATTTTTAGATACTTGATGGTAACTGTCTTACAAAAGAGGTTTCCAATTCAGTCTTGACTGGTTTGGTCTAAAAACCCATCTACCTTTCTTGAAGGTTAGCATGTTAATAATATCTATTGGACCTTTTTTGATGTAAATATCAGATGTCCTTCACAAAAGGAACAAAGCAGCAGAAGTCACACTGCAAATGAGCACAATAGTTAACTCATCAGGTTATTGCAAACTTGGGTGAGAACAGACATAATCTGATGGAAAAAAGTTTGTTTGGATTTCTGCTCATTCTTTTACAGCCTTTAAGACCTTTTCTTGGCATTGAATATAATATGTTCTGCACACAGAAACTTCTATAATGAAAAAGACTTTGAAGTCACTGTCCTTTCCTATACATCTTCAAAAAGCAATCAAAAATACATAGCATTTGCAACAGTAACAAAACTATCAAGTAACTCAATTAACTTATTAAAATGTGTAAGACCCTTTTAGAGAAAACTATGACATTTTATCAAATAATGTATCTGACTGTGAATGAGAAGATTCAATCTTTGTAGTTTTGAAAACCCACATATGCTTGGCAATTTATGCTAAAGATGGCATTTCAAATCAGTACCATTATAAAATAAATTCTAAATGAATTATAGTCCTAAAGACTTCAACAATATATAAAAGCATTCAAAACAAATACACGAAAATATATGTATGACCTTGGATACGTGAGTCCTCTTTAGGATACAAAAGCAACTCAGAAGGAAGAGGACAAAAAGGAAAAATGATAAAATTAAGTACTTCGAGATCAAAATCTTTGTATGACTGATGAAGAAAAAAGTTTTTCTAAAGTGGTAGGCTAGGGAAAGAGGCCATCATACATTGTAGATAAAAGACTGGTTTCTGGAATAGAAAAATCTGTGAAAATGGGAGGGAATGCAAACACTCTAATGTAAAAATGAACCCCCAAAAATGCAAGCAAGGCATGCAGTGGTGGTGGGTAAGCCTGCCAGATGCAGTTCACATACATCCCAAAGACCACGGTTCTCATCCCGGGTCTGAGGAACAACCACAATGAACAACTAAATAAAATAAATAAAGCTTCTTCCTCTTCTCTCTTTCTGCCTACTTACTCTCCTTCATTCCTGCCTGCACCTTTCCTTTAAAAGGAAAGCAAGCAAGCAAGTCATAGAAGAGAAATACAAATAGGGCATTAAATACTTGAAAAAACAATACTCCATTCAGTTAGAAATCAAGAAAATAAAAATTTAAACAATTATATATTGATTTTCACACTTTATATTGACAATGTTTGATAATATGACCAGCTATCAGAAATCTAAATGGCACATAGCTATGGCCCAGTAAATTTGTTTTATAGTATATTCCTTAATGAAACATTTGCACATATGAATAAGAAGCCATGTTCAGGATATTTAAGTGTGAAACTAGAAAGTACTAAATGTCCATAAACAGAGTGATCTAATAACCTGAGCACATCTTCACTATGATACATTATGCATCAGTCAAAAAATAACAATAGGTGGTGCAACCTGTGACTCAGGCAAATGAGACGGTTAGAGTGCAGACCATGTGAAGAGCAAGAACCCAGATTAGAAACCTGGGGATGAGGGTTTAATAATAATAATAATAATAATAATAATAATAATAATAATAATAATAATAATAACTGACATTTCTGTGTATCATATAAGACATATGCTAGATGAGATAGAGTTATATATATTAACATGGAAAGATCTCCAAGACACATTGTTGATGGGGAAAAAATAAGTTACAGAATTATACATATAAAATGTTATCATTTATATTTTTAAAAAGTATACTCATCCAAATAATAATGCATAGTTTCTAAAAGTAATAAATGTTTGCAATGCATAACTAAGACATATAAGAAATACACAAAGTTTTTTTCTGCAGAGGATGTCAGGGTTTGGATGATAGGCAAAAAAGAATTTAGTCTTATCTGTAGCGTTTTCATTTTTATGAGGTAAATGGATTAACACATTATATCTGTAACAGCAATAATTCGAGAGAGATATTCAAACCCCTCCCTAGACTTCAGGGTTCTTTTCTCAGCATCCTTGGTTCATTGTGATCTTAAATATGTAGGGACCCTATGAAATCAGCTCTACAATCTCCGCCTCTGAGAATCAAATGATAGGATTGCTTTGGGTCTCACTCTTGTATAATTCTGTTTTTCAGTTTCTCTGCATTATCTTTTGCACGTCATAAAACACAATGTATCTAGCATTCTATTTTAGAAAGGCAGAATGACAAAAGTTGCTTCATGCCTAATTATCTCCTTTACCTTAGTTTACTTGAATAACTCTTTCTCTATTCTATGATCTAAATGGATTTCACAGGAAAAATAATCTTGAGGTAAAAGAAAATATTTTCTGTATCTCGAGACTTCAGCAGAAGGACCACTGTTTTGTTGTTTTCTCCTATGCTTATATTTGTCCCTAAAATATTTTACAATTGTCTTCAGAAACATTTTGTACTTTAAGGAACTAGCACATATTTTCTCTTAAAAAAACATGGAAAGAAAATTAAAAAGAGCCATTGGCCAGTTTATTTTACTCTTTCCTGGGTGAAATCTCTCTCTGCTGATGCTCCAGATGTTGGGACCCTTCTGGCCAGAAAATAATTTCTCTATTACTTTTAATTTCCATCCCTCTTGTTTATTGTCCTTTTGTCATTGTAGAGAGCTATCTTGAATCACACAGAAAGTCCTATTTTTTTAATTTTTCATATTTCTGAAAAAGACAAGGATACGATTGAACTCCACCCACAGGTTCATAATCAAATAAACCCACAAGTTTAGGCATAACACTTGGAAGTAGAAGGGAAATGGCTGTGTTTCTCATTATTTTAGGAAACCATGCTTTAAGCAGCAAGCAGAGTGTGAAACTGAACTGATAGGAGTTATGAAAATGAGCAAAAGGAAGCAAGTAAAGCAAGAATCATGCCAGGTCATTTATCTCCCTGGGACAAGCTTCAAAAATCTCTGGGCTTCTTCTCCTGGGTGGGAGGTATCAGAGGGAGACAGGTCCCCACCAGAACCAGAATTAGAAGCAGTTAGATGTGCCCAGTGACCCTCTAAGGTGGTAGGCTTCCTGTTCTCCTTCCCTCCAAGGCACAGAATTTCCTAGGGTCCTGGTGCTTTGAGCCCTAACAAACAGCTATGATTATTCACGCATGCATTTCATCCTCGCAGACTTCACAGCACTTAGCATCTGTTACCCATGAATGTTCTTAGAGGCCTGGTCTCAGAAGTGGCTAGGTACAATAGTGAAATACCTTTTCTCTCCCTCAGGACAACCCAAGGCCCCATATTTGTGTACATTCAAGTGTCAAAATAGAAGTAGAGACAAGAGAAAGGATATGGGCAAAAACAGAGATGACCATTGCAAGAACTCTGCTTAAGTAGAAACCCTCTAACTAAATGATCTCTTCATCATCCACCAAGCATAGAGGTTACCTCTCCCAGCCTCTGCTCCAGACAGAGTCAGAGCTATTGCCCATACCCTGAACAGTTCCTCTGTCCCAGATAGACGCCTTGACCCAGATCTGCTAAAGATTCAACTGCTTAAACTCTGCTGTTATTCTAATTGCTGTTTAAAAATCCAGACAAACCCATGAATGATATTAAACTGCCCTTGACTTTTAATGACTTAGAATGACTTTTGTATCAAGAAAGGCAACTTAGGAGCATCACTTCCCCTCCTGGCAGGATGCAGGAAGTAGTACAAGCCTGTTAGAGCACTCTGAAGGAGCTGGTGTCATCAGGGGAGGAGGTGATAAAGCTAAAGAGGGTGCTGAGGAAGACATCATAGTTGTAGTCAAGATTAGCCCAAGGAAATGGCTGTGAAGGATTCTTCCAAGAAGGGAGTTTAGAGAGGTTCTGTCACAGAGGAGTCATAGAGATTTGGGATCAGAGTCCTGGATTTAGTTCCAACTCAGTCTCTTACTTGCTCAAACAAACATGTGAAAAAAATGACTCCTGAGAGTACTAAGGAAGACAGGAGAATTTACATGAGGGCTGGCCCCAGATCCAACCCACAGTAAATTTATTGTAATTACTGACACTTCAGATTATTTCTTCTATGAAGAGATAAATTCCTGAAGGTCTCTTCCAAAGAAAAATCCAGTACAAACAAACCTTACCAAGTTCCCAATCTCTTCTTATTGGTGTTCAGTGGACTGGATTATTTTAGGTCAGCTCATCCAAGAGAATCTTCTTAAGTCCATTGTCAGACTTTTAACATTATGTTATGGGAGTTTTCTTCAATCACTACTCAACGAATGTTTAGTAATAGCAACATGCAATCTCTGTAAGTTTTTAAATGAGCTTTATCATCTTAAATGTAAATGGGAGTTTAACCAAGAACTGTTCTCTATTCTAATTTCTGAGAAATCCATCTTATTTTCACCTATAAGGCCAAAGATTGTCACATCCTTCAGCATATTTTTATGAACAAGGGAAAATAAAGGCCAGGGTGAGACAGTTGCAAAGCACTCTGTGATGGTACAACCCTAACAATGACTGGATATGTCTGGAGTCTCTTAAGAGTCATTTAAGGACAAAGTAGAAAAACGGACAGGGGGCAAAGGAATCACTCTAAGGACAGAGAGAATTTATTCAGGATGAATTGTTTCCCTCCAATTTGGTTGTAAATTGCTAATAATGAGGTCTTTTGGGGACCAGTGACTTGGGGGCCCAGGTTTTGAATTTACTGTGTCAAATTAACATCTTGATCCATATTTTTCACAGTGAATGCAACACTAATGAATGCATGAACTTTTATAGCAGCATCCTCATAAACATTCATCTTTTTCATAATGATCTAGTAATGTCCATTTTACAAAGGAGGAGACTGAGGCTCAGAAAGTTTCAATGACTTCCTAAGAGTATATAAATGCCTCTCTGATTCATAACACTACATAAAACTCTGCACATGACTCAAGTATGCAGCTGGTCATGTAAGAGCATTGTTAGGCTTTCATCCAGTAGTCAAAGGTGTCTGAAGATACCCCATGATGCTTTGCTACAACGCTGAGCCTCATAATAGAATTAATAGCGAAGCACCATCTGTGTTAGTTTTATGGCCTTGTCTTTCTGCCCTACGGTGTCTGCATTTCTGAGGAATTGATCTAGTGAAAAACAACCAATATTTGTATAACATTTTATAATACATAGAGCACTTCAAATAGGTGAATTCATTTTGATTCACTTAGTAAATTGAGTTATAAGTGGATTCTATAGTGCTCTGGCCTTTTTGTAGTGTTTGCAAAGATCTGTTTGTTTTCTTAGTCCTGTGCTTGGGGATTCTACTTTAATTCTTCTGAAGCAGAAGACCCTTTTCTGTTAATTCTGACATTCACAAAGACTTCATTACTAGAAAAACATACCATGCCCTTCTATGACTGAAATCTTACATGTGAGACTAAAAACAAGGGGAATAACTTTGAGTAATAGGAAGTGGAAAATGATGACCCAACATGCAAGCAGCCTAACAAATATACCTTTCTTTCCTTTTTAGTTTCAAGGCCTCCAAATTACAGGGGTTTTTCATTTTGTTTCGTTTAAGGAAAAGTCCAAGGAGAAATGAAGGTGAGAAGGAATACTGGAAGAGAGGAGGATGAAACATGTATTTATTTTTTATTTAGTTGGTCACCTTGGTTGCTCCTTCTGGCCCCAGGTCGCAATCCCGGGGCCCTGAGATACATGCGGACCAGGCTGGCTGCAGACCTAACTGGTCACTAAGCCAATAGGGTATGCCTTTTATTTTGTTTTGTTTTGTTTTGTTTTACTTTTAAGTGAAACTGTCTCTTATCATTATCCAAAATAGAGTACTATAATGTAAAGCAGTCTATAAAGAGTCTTTTGTTTTAACTCTTTATTTGGAGGCAGGTAACACCCTAGATAAGAATGCAGCCTCTTGGCTTAGACGCTTGACTGCCTGGATTCAACTCCCAATATCACCACTTGAATGGTTAAATATTCACTTGGGTAAATTATTTAAGAATTTAAGTTCCATTTCTTCATCTGTAACTTGGGCATCAGAACATCCATGCCCTCTTCATAGAGTCACAGAGAGAATTAAATAAGATTCTCCGTGAAGAGTTCCTGTCCTTTTCTTGCATGTTATATATTCTGCTTTTATCTCTATGTTGCCTTCTTGAAAAGGAGGAAAAATCTGTTCTTGCCATTCAGTGATGAAATTTAGTAGTTTGTTTAACTTAATGAATTTTCCAGACTGATGGGTTTCCTCTTTGTTTTTTTGTTTTCCTTAGATCTAGTTAGGTATAATCATTTAATTCTAGTCCCAGAGTTTCTTTAAAAGTTGTATGTCATCATCTCTAAAGTACAGTAGACCGATATGCATAAACATGGGATTTTTAACATCCTGATCTTATATATTAAATCACAAACTTCAGAGGCTTAACAATTTATTTTTTTCCAGTTCATAATTCTGTAGGTCAGCCACTGGGCTGGAATTAGCTAGGTATCACCTCTGTTGGTCTTTCCTGGGCTCACTGGTGCCACTGCAGCCAGCTGGTGGGTTGGCTGGGAGCTGATTGGTCTTGGATGGCTCACTTGCACCTCTGGGGCTGTAGAGTAACTGGAACACATGTCTTCAGTGTCTAGCAGTGCCTGGGATTTTTCACATGGCAGCTTGGTTCCAAAAGCAGCAAAACAGAAAGAACAAGAGCCAAAGAACAATTATTTGTCAAGTCCCTGCTTATGCTACACTTGCTAATGTCCCAGTGACTCAAACAAGTCATATGGCCAAACCAAAATTTGAGAAGTAGAGAAAAAGACTCCACCTTTTGATGTGAAGAACTGCAGCACAGTATTGTCATTTTCCCCCCCTAGTACTGAATTTGAATCCTCCTTAGGGAAAATTAAAGCTACCTTGTTGTAGATAGCATAAAATACACAAAGTGGTAAAGAGAACAAAATTCTTATCTCTAGTTTCTGACTACTACAAAGACACTGACCAGAGTATGTGGGGTAAGAGTGGGGAATAGAATCAGTTAATGTCCACGAATTTTGCAACGATCGATCTCAAGTGTTTTATAGAATTTAATGTTTGCAAGAAAGGATTTGGTTGATTCACATAAGTCACAGTCTTTTTACTCAAGGACATTACACTCAGTTGATTCCAGAGATGATTTGAACACATGCAGAAGGCCAATACAAGGTAGCTTGTAATAAGAGTGGTGCAGATAAGAGTTATCATTTCTCCATTGAAAGAGATCATTGTGAGACATGTGTTTTGGGGAGGTGGGAAAACTCATAGGATGAGGCAGAGCTTAAAGAAATGGTATAACTTGCAAATAAAGTAATAGTATATTCCGGAGGGAGGGATGAAATTCATGTTCAAGGGTGCTACCACGGGCATGACCTCCGTATGTTGAGGTGATGCAGAGTAGGATAGGTGTTCTCCATAACCCTGAAACTGAGGATTTCTGGTCTCTAAAAGTTCAGGTTACTTTTCCTAAATACTGCTCCTATCCTATTCCTCTTCTGCTCATTGAAAATCTTTGGTGACAGTGTCCCTTGGTGAAGTAGCAGTTAGGTCACCACCTCCAGCCAAGTGCATTCCACATATACTTCAAGGACCCCTATTTGAATCCTGAAGCTGGGGAGTGAGGGTAGAGGGAGGAACAACCACAATGAACAACTAATAAAAATAAAATAAAATGCTTCTGTTCCTCTCTCTTCCTGCCTGCTTGTCTACTCACCTGCATTCCTGCCTGTACCTTTCCTTAAAAAAATGAAAAACCTTTGATGACTGCCTGTGGACCATAGGACAGAGTTTCTATCACAGAACTTAATGCTCTATGTGCTTTTGTGATCTGCCTCAAATCGTATGTTCAGTCCTCTCTCTCATGACTCCCCTATTTCATTTTTAAGGTTTCTCAGGAGCTACGTCCGTTAAAAATTAAGCACAAATCTCTCTTTACCCTGTTAAAATGTTTAAGAACTTTTTGTTTTTCCAACTTAATGTTGAGTTCTCGTAAGTGAGCACTAGTCTCTTAGAAGCAGAATTTGAAGTGAAATCGAAAATGTTTTTTGAGGAAAGTAATTACAGGAATCTCTATGATGTGACTTTCATTTTATAGTTTCTATGGTCTGCTTAAAAGGTTCTTTGACAACATTGGTTCCAGCAAAGGATGGCCTGAGTTTCCTACTGCATCCCCAGTACTGTCTGTATTTGCAAATCTTATCTCCTATTTGGTCAGGACTATCTGAATTTTTATTGCCTTTTAAAAAAAGGAGAAATACATCTTTCACTACCCCAGAGATATACCCCAAGAGCCAAAATGAGTTTGTGAACTCACTCTGGTATTTAGGTTGTGAGTGGCAAGATACATCTTTTTCATTCAATACTACAGCAACAGAAAACAAGCTTTTACCAGAAAATGCTTTCTAAATCAACTAAGAAAACAAAAGGAATATTTTTTTAATGTTCAAAACTGTGAGGTATTTCAGGGTAGTAGTGTTCAGTATTTTTTTCAATAATAGCCTGGGGTCTAGTTCACATACAGTCCAAGGACCTGAGCTCAAGGTCCAAGAGTAGGAAGAACAACAAGAATGAACTAATGAATAAATAAATAAAATGCTTCTTATTTCTCTCTCTTCCCTCCTGCCTGCTGTCTGCCTGCCTTTACGTCTGCCTGCCCTCTTCTATAAAAAGTAAATTGAAAAAATATGATTCATTTTCTATGACTTCTCAAAACTCTAGACTGCTAAGAGACTGTTGATTTACATTCCCTATTTCTGAACAAACAAATAAACACAAACTGAGGACCAGACCGTCTCCAAAGACTAGACAGTTCCGAGCCTCCACCTGTGTTTATCTCATCGCTGGACTCAAATGACAGCAATGTCTTGAGTGAAACGATCATGACTTATGTGAATTAGGCACAACCTTCTCTAAATAGAGTGGAGTTACGTGGTCCAAGGAAGCCGTGTGCGAACAATTCAATTATTGCTCTTTTAACATAAAAATCTTTGCCATTTCCGTGCTGCTTATTCTAGATTTCCTAGGAAATTGGATTCATTACTTTTAAAAGAAAAATAAGTTTGGTAACCCAGTCCTTGGGAAAAGTTCAGGCTACATCCAGTATAACATGTTTTGGACCCAATAGAGGAAACTGAAAAGACCATTAGTGTAGAATTCTACCCCCTGGGATACTGCAGGCAAATTGAATCTCCGAGTACTTGGTGTTTAATAGGAAGCTTAAAATAATTACACCAAAAGCTTTGCCCAAGGGAGTTTCATCGTCTGAACTAGTTCTGAAACAAAGTCTTGCTTTTTGCTCATGTGTCTAAGTGCTATTCTGTGTAATCATTCTTTTCTCTACTGGTTAATTTAGCAAACATTTATTTACCACTTTTGTTGTGAAACTTTGATGTGAACAGCAAAGAAAGATCCCCAGGTCTGAGGTCTGCTTAAGCCAGAGCTTCGACAAATATTTCAACGTAATATTAGCTTTTCCTCCACATGTGTACGATAATATAATTTTTGTTCTTTGTTTTGGGTGAAGAGAAGAAAGTCCTAGAAAATGGAAAACAGAAAACAAAGTCTTGACTCTTTTTTATATTAAGCTATGACCCTAGTATTCAAGAACTGATATTAGCTGCTAAGTATGTATCTACGTTTTTTTTTCATGCTTTAACCATACACATATAAACTACAGGGACTCACTCTATACACTAACCGCAAAGTGACAAAGAGTAGGTAACCACTATATTTTTCTTAACCATTCTGTTTTCTTTTCATAAGCTCCAATTCCGTGAGATAACAAGAGTGAAAAAATAATTTGGTGCCACCTGATCAATTCTACCCAATATAATCAGCAGTTTCTTAAGGAAACTCAATATCTTCAGAATAAATGCTCAGATCTTTGGATTTTCTTCTTCTTGGCTCCTCTTCCAAGTAGCACCTGGTTGATAGGAAAGGAATTTCAGTGACCTCGTGATGTTTGAGAAAAAGGGACATGGACTTAGTCCTGACACTAGCTTCTCCCTCTTCTGTTCTCTACAGTGATGACTTCTTATTTATCTGGTTTCTGGGGATGGTAAGGGTGAATTAAAATGTTGAGTATTTTCCCTGTTGATAGAAGGAGAAGGACTTCTCCCATTGCCCTCTCTTTCTAACAGCATCTCTCTGAGAACCCTAATGTTTGTGATCCTTTAATATGAATGCCAGTCTTTGCAAAGGCGAGGTAAGCTTTTTTGACAGTTTGACAACCAGCTCTTTTGAAAAACAAACGTCAAGGAAATAACGCACTCTCTCTGTGATGGTAAGATTTACCCTGAACATCTTACTCCAAGTTCTTTTTGACACATACATACTTAGAAATTAAAACAAAAAAAGTAAAAAAATCTAAACAGAGGTAATTTTGAGGAACCAAATAAAAAATACTGTACATCTAAATTTATGGTATGTACACCATTTGCATAAAATTAAGGCAAGTATTGTATTTTGAGCAGGGAAGTTGTGTAAAAAACTGAGACTGTGTCCCATTATAGGCTTTCTCCTTAACCCCACAAACCAAGGAAAATACAGGAGTAGAAATGTCATTGATGACGTATGTTATCCAGCATTATTCCATCTAGGTCAGGGATGGCACTGAAGACTAAGAGAGCATTCTGATAAAATATGCTTAGTCTATATAATTTGGGAGATTAAAATTAAAATTGAAAATGTATACTAATACAGAATCCACTGAATCACACCTTATAGAAACTGAATCATGTGTTTCATAAATGTGATCAATTCACATTTTACAGTTTATGTTAAAATTAGTTTTATTACTTCATTTAAAAATTTCTGAATATCTAACCAAAGAAAAGAGGCCTAGATTCAAGTTTACATAAGGAAAATTGTCAAACTACTGCTGGCTTGCCTCATTTAGGACTTTCTAAAGCACACATTTATTTTCAGAGAGCACAGCTACGCTACGGTGTCAAAAATCTCCCGCGCGACCCTCAGACAACAAGCCAACTGTCTCAGCAGCTGCATCTCCTGGCTCTCCCACAAGCAGCTTTGCATAGGTCTTTCCCTAACTCTCTTCTGAGCTGGTAATATGTCCCTCCAGGGAGCATTATGTCTCCTCTCCACATATATCTGAATCAACTTGTTCTCTTCCTTCCTTACATCAAAATATCCACTCCCATCCAGACACGTGAAATTTCATCACCCAAGTGCAGATATTTTTCATAAAGTATTGTAATCCTGATCTTAAACAAGATAACACTTCTGTTTCTTTCTGTGAGAATTTAGCTAATTCATCTGTGTCTAGGACATTTTCAAAATTTGATTACTTATCTTTGCGCATGATTATTGTGTCACTCCTAGAATAGATTTTCTCTTTTCAAATTTTGGATCATTCTTCTATTTGACACACCCAGTTTCCACTAAAAGACACCAGTCAATGAAGTTGCTCCAGGCTAGCTGGGCACCTGTCTGTCCTGAATGAGTATTTGCTGTGACTCCTTGAATCTGTGGGATGGGTAGCCTTCATCCCGAGAGGAAACCGCCAGTCATAGGTGCATGACTCAAGTCCCTTTAACCTATATGTCCTTACCTGTGAAGTGCCTCTTATAAGCAGCATAGAGTTGACTCTTGCTTTTATTTTTCAATTTGGCAATCACTGTCTTTAATTGGGATGCACACACCATTTATATTTAACGTTCTTATTGATGGGATTGGGTTTATTCTACCACTTGGCAATTCGTTTTCTATTTTCTACCTCTCTTTGTTCCTCTTCTCTTCTGTCTTCTTTTGGATTAATTGAGTATTTTTATGGTACTATTTATCTACTTTGTTGGTTTATCAGCCATAACATGTTTAGTGGTTGCTTTAGTTAGGATGTATATATTTTTAGTGTAAGACAGTTTTATCTTCAAATAATAGTACACCAATTCACATAGAGTATAAGAACCTTCAAAGAATATATTTCCACTTCTCCTATACCAACCTTTGTGTTATCCTTGACATACATTGTATTCTTCGTGTGTTATAAAATTCATAGTACATTGTTACTAAATTTTGTATTTAAAAAGTTCATTATCTTTAGAGATTTAAATAATTTTAAAAAAAGTATTTATAGTTACCCATATATTTTCCAGTTCTGGTACTCTTTCTTCATTTGGTTGATTTGGATTTCCATCTAATATTTTGCTTCTGCCTGACGGATTTTCTTTGACATTTCTTGTAGTGCAGGTCTGCTGGTGATGAATTCTCTCAGCTATTCTATGTCTCTATTTTTAAAGATCTTTTTGTTGAATATCAAGTTGTTGGTTGACAGTGGGTTGTTCGTTTTTTTTTTCTTTTAGTAATTTACAGACATTGCTCCATTGCTTTTGACTTGAGTTGTTTCTATTGATAATTGCAGTCATTATCTTTGTTCCTTTGTCTTTCATCTCTGTTTACTCTTAAGATTCTCTCTTTATCACTGTTCATAAGCAAGTTGATTATGACGTACATGTAGTTTTCCTGATAATTTCTTTTCATGAATTGTTCTAGTTTTTTGTTTTGTTTTGTTTTTTTCAGATCTTTTTGAAAGAAATTTTACTGAGCTGACCTTAGCTTATAACATTGTATAGGTATCAGGTACAGAGCATTATAAACCAACATCTGTGTATATACTACATTGTGTTCCATCCTTCAACCTACATTTGAACCTGATTTACCCCCCTGTTCCCCTTCCTTTCTGGTAACCACTATTTTGTTCTTGTAGTCTAAGAGGTTTTGTTTCACTTTGATTGTTCATTAGTTTTGTTTCTTTATCTTCCACGAGTGAGATCAGTGTTTGTCTTTCTCCATCTGCCTTATTTCACTTAGCATAGTTCATCCATGATATTGCAATTGACAATATTTCACATTTTTATTTGCTTGATAGTATTCTGCTGCAAATATATGTCACATATTCTTTATCCAATTACTTGTCAATGGGTACTTAGTTTGCTTACAACTTTTGGCTACTGTGAAAAATGATACCATGAGCATGAAGATACATATATCTCTTCCAATTTGTGGGAAATATTTTTAAATTCTTAAGGCTAATACCAGAGGTAGGATAACTGAATAGTATGCAATTTCTATTTTTAAATTTTTAAGGAATCTTCATACTCTTTTCCATATGGATGGATGCATCAACTTACATTCCCACCAATAATGTACAAGGGTTTCCTTCTCTCTACATCCTTCCCAAAACTTACTGTTTTTTGTCTTTTTGATAAAAACTATTCTCACAGGTATAGGTGATATCTTGTTGCTGTTTTGATGTGCATTTCCCTAATGATAAGAGATGATGAACACATTTTCATGTGTCTGTTGGCCATCATATGTCTTCTTTGGTGAAATATCTGGTCATTTTTTATTGTTACTGTTGAGTTTTATGGTTTCTTTATATATTTTGGATATTAACTCCTTGTCAGATGTATGATTTGCAAGTCTCTTTGATTCAATAAGATGGCTTTTCTTTTTATATTTTCTTTTCCTTTGTAAAAACTTTTCAGTTTGATATATCCCATTGGTTTATTTTTGCTTTATTTTCCTAGCTTTTGGAGTTGAATCCCCAAAGATATCCCTGAAGAATGGTATCACTGAGGAACACATTGCCTGTGTTTTCTTCTTCGTATTTTTTGGTTTCTGATCTCACAATCAAGTCTTCAATCTATTTTGAATTATTTTTATATGGCATTATATATGGTATTATGTATGGTATTTTATATAGTATGGTATTAATGATCTAGTTCCATTTTTTCATATGACACTGTCCAGTTTTCCCAACACCTTTTATTGAATAAATTTTCTTTTCCTTTTTTATGCTCTTGGTTCTTTTATAAATTAGTTGACCACCTATAAACATATAAGGGGTTGGTTGAGATTCTGGGATTTGTGGGTTATTATTTTCATTGACTTTATTTTTTTTTTCATCTTATTTATTTAATTAATTTTTCTATTCCCCCGCTATAGGTCTTTAATAGCATGTTGGGTCATTTGAAATTTTCCCATAACTCAGCGATGCTCTTTTCGTTTTCTTTTGTCTTTTTTTCTCTCTGTGCAAAATTTTGAAAGTTTCTGTTGCTATGTTGTCAAGTTCCTAATCTTTTCTTCCACAGTTCTCAATATCCTGTCTATTTCTTCCAGTATACATCTTTTTTTATTATTATTTTTTCATTTCAGATATTGCAGTTTTCATCTCTGGAAGTTCAGTTTAGTCTTTTCTTGTTCTTTCATTTACCATGTTAAGTCTGTCCTCTAGGCATCTTGAACATGTGGAGCACAGCGGTAAGCACTATTTTGTTGTCTTTGTCTAGTAGTCCCCTATGTGCTGTGAGATGGCTTCAATCCATTGATTTTATTCTACATCATGGATTGTATTTTCCTTCTTCTTTGTAAGCTGGCACGTTTTAATTAGATGCCAAACATCATAAATTTTATCATATTGGGTGCTGAGTATTTTTCTGTCTCTATTAAAATTCTTGGACGGTGTTTAAGAACAGGATTAAAGTACTTGGAAACAGTTTGAGCCCCTTGGGTCTTGCGTTTAAGCTTTGTTAGGTGGAACCAGAGCAGTATAATGTTAATTTTACTGCAATTCCAAGACAAATGTCTTCTGCGTACTCTGTCTTACGCTCCAGGAATTATGAAGTTTTCCACTTTTGCTGATGGGAATAAGAACTATTTTATGCCTATGTGAGTTCTAGAAATTTCATTTAACTTACTCATTTGGTTGTTTCTCTGACTTTGAGTTGTTTCCTCAACTGTGTGCACTGATCAGTAGTCATCTGAGTACTTAAGGGGTCCCTCTACAAATATCCAGATAACAGAGTAGTGCTGTCTCCTCTCTCTCCTCCCTCCTCTCCTCTCCTCCTCTCCCCTCCCCTCCTCTCTCTCCCTTTTGCTCCTAGCAATATCTACTCAACTGTCCAAACGTCTGGAAACAACGAAAGCTTGTAAGGATGTAGAGAAAAGGGAATACTTTTGCACTGTTGCTGGGAATACAAATTCATGCAACCCCTGTGGAAAACAGTAAGGAGATTCCTTACAAAGTTGAATATGGAAATACTATATGATCCTGCCATCCCACTTTTGTGTGTTTACCCAAGAGGTACAAAAATACAAATTCACAGAGATTGATGCATTCCTGTGTTTACTGCAGCCCTATTCACAATCACCAAGAACTAGAAACTACTCAATGTCAGAAAAATGGATAAAGAAGATATGATATATATATAGTATACAATGAAATATATATATACAATGGAATAGTACACAGCTTCTTAGAAGAGATGCAATCTTGTGACTTTAATCAACATGAATGGATCTAGAGGGGGTTATGCTAAGTGAACTCAGTCAAAGGAAGAAAGACAGATCCCAGATGACCTCACTCATAGGTAGAATGTGAATAAACAAAATAAAGGAACAAATGAAACAAAACCAACCCTTGGACACTTACAACAGAACTGAGGGTATCTATAGGGAATGGAACGGGATAGAGGAGGGTAAGTGGTGGTGGAGGCCACTGGAAAATGGTGAAGAGCACTTGGTGATTTGGTGGAGGTCAGGGTGTGTTGACACATATCTGAGGCATGGGAAAACTGCCCATATGAGTTTATTTTAATGTGTAAATCCAAAGTGACTTCAATAAAAATTTTTTAGAGAAAATATGTCTAATCAACTCAGGGAGACCACCTGGTTCCACTTTGATCCCCCTTCCCTATGTTAAAGACTAGAAATCCCTCCAGGCAGTAATGAGGGACCATCTTATTTGTTTCTTATGTCTCAGGGGTCTATTTTTTTGTTGTTGTCTGGAATCCAATGTCTCGAAAACTATTGTTTCACATATTTTGTTTGTAGTTGCCCCAGGTGGAAGGTTAGATCCAGTCCCTGTTGTTCCATCTTGGCCAATAGAGAGATCTTGTCCTTCTTAATAGTTTTTTCTCTTTCAACCTCAAAGGTGTCTTGGTCTATACAATACATTACATTGTGATTCTACGTATAGCTAATGTCTAACAATACTAGAAATTGGCTCGCTGTAAATGTATAGCATCTAAGTATGAATATTTCCTATCAAAAAGTGTGTGTGTTGAGAGAGAGTGAGAGACAGAGATGTCCTGTTCCTTCCTCTCTCTACTGGACTCAGATAGCAGGCATCTATCAAATAGGCATCAATTAAGTTTGTGTGCTGTAAACAACACAAGACACAGTAACTCCAACTGGCTTATGTGATAGAAAGACCTATTGCTTCACCTAACTCAACAGCCCAGGGAGGCTCAGGTACAAGTTTGATCTGGAGCTCAAGACTGTCCCGGCCCGGGCCCCGTGCATATGTGTGAGTGTGCGCGTGTGAATGTGTTCAGCAGCTGACTCCGTCCAAGGGCAGGCTCTGCCCTCCTGCTTCGGAGATGTCTGCAGCAGCTCCAAGTAACACCCTCCTCACACAGGTGCGTGAAGGAGGGCAGTCATGGGGCCAAAAAGCCACATCAGAACTCACCTGCAGAAAAATCCATCATGGCCAGAAGGCCAGCAAAGGTCTCCTCCTGTCTTATCATTTGTGATTGGCTCTGCTGAGCTATGTCTGGAATCAATCCCAGAGCCAGGGATACAGAACGTGTTGCCTTGCTTAAGCTCACCCCTGTAACTAGGGAAGGGAGACTCCTACCCACCTTCATGACTGAGCAGAGGGAAGGAGTGACCCCCTCTAACAGGAGAGCAAGGTTGGGTTGGTGGGAGTGAGGAACATCCAGGGCTGGGGGGACAACCATGACAGGTCCCGCAGAGAACTGCATTTGACCAAGAAATGCTGCAGGTGTGATTGCCAATACTCACCCCAGACTCCCTTGCTGATGATGCTGATGCGATTTTAGCCCAAAAAATTCAGTCTGAGGGAAATGTTCAGTTGGGGATGGTCTGCATTCAGAGTTGAGAGTTCTGTCAGGACAGAACGAAGTTGTTGCAAAGTAGATGGTGAAAGAGGATCCAGAACACAAAGAAGTTACAATGGAGGTGCTTCAAGAGCGGACAGAAACCCCAGGAGAGAAGACGGCCAGCAAGTGCATCATTTCCGATTAGCCTTTTCCTTGAGTTGTAGGAAAACACTATTTTGCTAGATATTTTAAATTACGTCTTTCAAAATTCCACTAATTCCCCTGTATGAACTTGCAGCAACCCCAGAGAGTAGGCTGTCTCTTCAGCACCATCACTTCCATTCTGCAAATGAGGAAATAAGGTACAAAGAGATTAAGTAGCATGCCCAGCTCCAGAATTTAGCTCCTGATCAGCTGGCATACTGCCACCAAGATGACGCAGAGCAGACCCCAAGCCCATGTACCCCAATCGCAAGCCTCTGCCAAGGGACTGGAGTCCTCAAATTGCAGGCCGTGGGGGCAAAGCCAGGACCAGGGTTAACTGACCTTGTGCCTACACAGCCCTCAAGGAAATGCCTCCCTCCACTGCTCCCTTCACCGTCTCACTGACCTCCCCTAGGTCCCAACCCTGCTGGCAGCAAAAGGATATGCAACCCAAGGAAGCAGAGAGACAGCAGGACAGATGACTCAGAGGATGCTGCTGCTGTCACTGGAGGGCACTGGAGCCAGTGCGTGAAAGAACTCTTCTCTCCACACACAGCAGAAGGGATTTCTAAACAGGAGGAAAACTGACACCTGAGCTGCACAGCATGAGTGGGCAGACACTGCTTCCTACCAGGAAGATCAAAGAAGGCCACCTACAAGAGAGGAGATGCGATGGCGGCTGAGACTTGAGGGATTCGCCTGTTGTCTTCAGCTAGGTCATAAAATCTTCATTTCATTGATGCGTCACTCACTTGAATAGCCACACAAGTGCTTTTTTGGAATTCGATGACACATAATTTGCAACTTCCTGTTACATATCTCTATCAAATACATGGAAGCTCACTACCAAAAATTTGATTCACTACTTAGAATAAATCCTGTCCTAAACATAAGAAATGTGCAGATTTCCATTACAAAAAGAGACAGGAAAATCTGCCGAAAGGCATTTCCTTTGTTTAGAAAGCTTTTGTTTCATTTCATAGTCTTTCTGACATCCTAGTGAGCCTGAAAGTTCTTCTCAATTGAATTTAGTGATCCTACTGGAATTACAGAGGGGATTTGCACCACCATCTGTACACAAAAAGCAACTGGGAGCTTATTTGAAGAATAAATTCAGTTTTTTTAGAGAACAAGATGGGATAATAGACCCAATACCTTGGCCTGCGAAGGACATTTGTTTTTTACAAAATGTCAGCGTCATCTTCTGGGCTGATTTCATGCTGTGCTTCTGATGGATGACTTTGTGGGAACAAAACAAGAATGAAAATACAATGATGGCACATGAAGCAGGAAGAGCAACCCAAGGAGAAAGGGGGGACGCTGTTCCTATAACCATCAACAGCTTGTATATTTGATTCAGATGCTAGTTAGACCATTTTTAAGTCCTCAAAGCTGACCACAAGCCTCCATGGCACTTGGGGAAATACAAGGATTTCAAATCTGTTTTTACCATTCGAGAAGTAGAGGGGAATTGAAAGTAGGGCCCGTGTGAGCAGCCGTGGGCAAGGGGGTGGCGGGAAGCTGCAGATTCAGAAACCCGACTTTGTCGTTCCTGGGCTGTGTGCCAGTGAGCGATTCAACCTTCTTCAGCCACGTTCCCCCCATCTCTAAAACAGGTAATGACATCCGCCACGTGGGCTGTTAGTGGATACAGTGAAGTAAAACTTGTACAACAGAGCTTAAAATAGTGTCTGACTGTGATAAATGCTCAATAAATGGTAGTCTCTACAAGCTACAGTTTTGTTATTAGAATTAAACATTTTAACATCCTTAGCTTAAAAAATTTAGAAGTCCACTAAATATTAATACTACGCAAGCAATCTGTAAGTGCCTTGGGCATTTGGCAACCATCATGGGGCACTTCTGTCTTCCATTAAAATAAAGCCACTAGGTGTGCCCCGGTGACTCAGGTGTAAAGCCTGGTCCTGGGGCGCAGTCCATATACAGCCCAAGGAGCTGGGTTCATGGCCTGGGACCAGGGGGGGAACCACTAAAATGAACAACTGCATAAATAAAATTGCTTCTTCCTTCTTTGTCTTCCTTCCTTCCTACCTCTCTGTCTTCCTTTTTAATAAGCAAGTACATAAATAAAATAAATATAACAAACCAACAGATTCTCTGTGGGTCTTGGATTCTTTATACCCTTAGCTCCATGTATTTGCATGCTCACCAGGGTACAGAATGTATCTGAATTTTTCCTACCTCAGTTTATCAGTAGCTTATACAGGCTATCTTGCTATGTTGCACGTTATGAGAGGATTTTTAGAAATCACCAAACAGCTCTTTGGATCTGTGTCGGTGGCAGGAGGCTGCTGCCAATTTAAACAATGTCCCCAGTTTCTCTAAGTATTCACTGCAGCATTAACTACAGTGAAAGACTGGAAATAACCTCAGTGTCATACTTAAGTAAGTTATAGTGTAGAATGATGGAACACTATGCAACTATAAAAAGGAATGAAGACATTATGTACTCCTAATGCATTATCACCAACAGTTAGTTTCAAGTGCAAAATGCAGGATTCAAGGCAATGTGTATACATAACCATTTGTGTAGGGAGTCAGCAAGGGAAATATAGGATACACACACACACACACACACACACACACACACACACACACACACTATAAATGGGTTCCTGGGGGACAGGGTTAGGAGGGGCAGATGTCACCTCTGACATTTTGACTTTTGAATTTAGTACTAGGGAACTATATTATACTTATTCAAAAATAATATGAAAATAAATGAAAGTTAATACATTATTTTCCATTTTAAGCTAAAATAGAAAGTTCTCAAAGGAGAATTACATCACAGGTAAAGACAAATGGACTTGTTATAGTTTTTCGGGAGAAACAAAGCGAGCACTCTTTGGAAGTATTTTAGGCAGATTTATTACACGCGTGGTCTCTGCTGGGATTTCTTCCTCAAAGAGCTGAGCCCCAGTTTCTGGTTAAAACATGCTTATATAGGCTAGAGCAATGCGGGAAGAGAGGGATGTAAATTAGGGGAAGGGGTTTCAAGCGCGTGGGAAGTTCTTTGCTGGCTACATTCCAGCAAGCTCAGTTTAGAGGAGGTTTCACGGCTTTGCTTCATAGTTGCTGGAAGTGGTAGGCAGGCCTTTTCCCACAGACTCAAACACAGGAAGCAGAACTTTGTCATCAATCAACATGCCTTAATGTAAAAAGTTTGGTAAAGGGTATTCTTAACAAATGCACAAATACCATAAATGCACAAATGCCTTAGGAGTGGTCAGAGGAAGGAGTAGGAGAGAAACTCACTGTCCTTTGTCTCCTTTGCTCTTACTTTCCCGCATAGAGCAGACCAGTCAGTGGAGAGACGGATCACGACCAGGGGTCTCTGGGCTCCTTGGTGACCTCTCTGACACGAAGGTGGGAAGGCGTGCAGGGAAGATTCCAGGCTCTCTGGTTTTAATGAAATTTTCTCTCTTATTGATCTTCTCAGAACCTCTCATATGCAAATGGTCACCGGCACCTACAACAAGAAGGCTACACTTCTCAAAGCCTTGACCACCCAGAGCAGACACTGTGGGGAACTACAGTCCTCAGAATTGACTCTGGAACCCTGGTCCCCTCAGAGCCATGTAGCCTAAGTCAGACACAGAGGACAAAGTGCCTGATCTTACGTGACTCGGTCCCCTGTGCCTGAGATCGTGACTTCCTGCTTGTGGCCCTCAACTTTAGCATCTGTAACACGAGGCACAGGGAGAGAAAGTCACAGCTACATCTAGTATCCTCCTCATTTGAAAGACTGCAGTATTTAAATTATACTTAAGATGAGACACTTTTCTTACTCTGCTCTGTGTTACATTTACCTGTATCCTTATCCTTTTCAAATGTTCGGGCTGCAGACTCCTTGAGTATGGGAAGTCTGCATGTTTGCAAAGCCCTCAAAAACATTTAATGGATAAAATTGTCCAATGTGCATCACAGACAGTAAGTGTAAACAGATTAGGGAACGCAAAGGACTTTGGAGCTGGCAAGTTCCTGGCAGCAGAAACGCAAAAAATGGAGCAGAGAGGAGGGTTGGGCTGGGGCTGGACAGGTTCAGAGTGGGATTTGCTCAGTGGAGCGACTGAGCATCTACAGTGACTTCACTACCAGGCTGGAGAGTTCTGATATTTCTAAATATTAAAATACTGGTGTTCTGGAATTTAAAAAACCTTCGGTCTTAAACATTTACATATTGATGAACCCAGAATGTTGGAGGCAATTTTTCAAAGCATTCTGAACACAATCCTCCCTTGGTGAAAACTCTTCCAAGCTATTTTATTACTGATCCAAAAATTAGTATAATTATTATTTCTAGGGAGGTTGAGAACAGTGTCTTCAGTTTATTAGTCATCTCTATTTCTCCCCAAACACGTTCGGACTCCAGACTGTCTTCACAGCTCCCTAGTGCTGTCACCTGGGACTAGGATGAGTGGGGACAGCGACACTGCTCCACTGCAGCAAATCTCGAGTTATCCTCCTACTCCCGATGTGAACAGCAGCTTTTCTTTAATGGTCCTCAAAATTGGCTGGCTTCTCCTGAGCTGTGACTGGAGAGATTCTTAATCCCTCACTTGAAGATACCCCAGGGATTCTTATCAACAAGTACCAACCCATGGCCAAAAGATGACAGAATGACTTTTACTGTGACCCCACCCCCCCGCAATCTCCCATCAAGACTGAGTCACTGAGTCCCAGTTTCTTATTTGGGGCAAGAAAAACATTGCCCCACCCTTCTGAGGTCTTCTCAGATGGGTGGAGCAAATAAAAGAACATCAGAATAATCAATAGTGAAGAAGTAATGGTGGAAACGAGCAAATTTGATTATATACTTATGGAGAATGTACAGGATTGTAAACTCTGAAGTAGAGGAGATGAACCCGAAGACTTGTTTCCTGAGCTAAGGAATAAGAGGGGCCCAGTTTGTCAAGGAGTGAGGAGAGGTCTTCAAATGAGGAGATGACCTCAAATGCAAAACCTGACTCTAGGTGTGTGCCATGCTTCAAGATGGGTGTCTCTGATCATGGGTAATGGTGATAGCAAGCTTCTCTGGAAACCTGCAGGGCCTCAATTAGCCTTTAGCTCCACATACCAAAGTGACACAGATTAGAAAATGCCTGCTTTGGACATCTTGGGAATGTCTCTCTGAATATTTGGGGCGGAAACTAATCTGGCACCACTCGCTGTTCTTGCCCTCAGTCCCTACCTGAGGAGCCCCACCTGGACACCTGCGCCTTTCACCCCAGTCTGTCCCCTAATGACAGAACTGTTCTGCTTCAATTCCTACTTAGCAAGTTCCTGGCAGCTACAAGCTGATGTGCCCGACCTGCTAAGAGACATATTTACATGTTTACACAGCAGCAATACAGTACAACCCAAAGGAATAATTTAATGATGATCATAATAACCACCATCTAATAAGTGGTTAGTTTAAAGACATTATCTAAATCACATGAAGCCCTGGAGTTAGACTGTAATTACAGTAGGCTCCTCTTATACTGGGGGATGCATTCTGTGACCCCCAAAGGATATCTGATACTGGGCTAGTAGTGAGTCATACAGGTGCAATGTTTTTTTCATAAATATATATATGTGTGTGTGTATACACACACAAACATACATATAAACACACACACCTATGATACATTTTCATTTACAAATTAGGCACAGCAAGAGGTTAGCAACAATAACAGTAATGAATAAAGGTTATGTGACCTCTCTCTCTCTCTGTCTCTCTCTCTCTCTCAGCATACATTATATTTTCAGATCACAGGTTAATGAAACAGAGGAAACGAAATGGTAGATAAGTGGATATTACCATATCTCACTTTTATAAAGGAAGAAACTGAAGACAAGAGAGTGAAGTTATCTGTCAACATCACACAGTTGGTGGCACTGAGAACCATCTGTGCTCTAAACTGTGCCCTGCACTGCACTTTAGTCCCTGCAGGAGGTAAAGGGGTTGTTGGGGGGGCGGGGGGTGGGGGGGGGAGTTAGGAACAGGGCCCTGCAACATCCTACAACCCAGGGCACAGGGAACAGTGAAGTGCTCGTTCTCAAACGCTACTCAGTCTCAGGCATTTTCCTTCAAGTAGCAAAGCCCTTTGTCCGTCCGACCTGTGCCCATGAACCCTTTCTGTTATCAAGTTTCTGAGCTCGGAATGCGGATTTTCCGTGGGAAAGTATTTATGATCCGATTCCCACTTGCCTACACTTTCTTGCCTTTTTGCCTTCATAAATATGACAGTTGAAATGACAACATATATTCTCATAGTGGTAACTCAGTTTATGTCTTTTCCTACAGTGTGCTCATATGACAAATAAACCAAAGATATCAAATTAAAATATTTATCTCTTTCTCTTCCACTCGAATGACAAAACACATGCTTTTACTTGTAGGCGAATTCAGAAACTGAAGAGAAATAGACAAATAAGAATGTGTCTATAATTACAGATTAATTAGGATAGTGAATGCAGATAAAGCTGCCCCGAAAGAAAGCATGGAGCTCTCCTTCTCACAGACCCCTCTACAAGTAGCTGTACGAATGAGGTTGCTTTGGGACAAAGCTCTGTGGAGAGACCTGAAATGCTGAGAAGCCAATCTGGGTACATTCTTTAGACTGTCACTTATTTAACACAAACCCCAACCTGTACCACAAAGAATTAGACCAGAAGATGCCCCTGACCCACGGGCAGGTGCATGACGAAGGGTGCTGGCTTCCTGGAACAGTTAGATTTTCTTCTCTTCAGAAAATGTGAATGTAGTTCCATACCAAGAGTAGCTGATACTGAAAAGACATGGAGAAGAATCACAGATGGATGATGCAGCTATTAAGGATTTAATGAAGTCACAATCTGTGTCAAGAGAGGTCTCAAGTCCCATGTTGAACAGAATGACTTCGTCAAACTGTGTTGGACGTGTGTTGCGAGAGAAAAATAAATTTGTATGATGGCCCACCATTGAGATGTTTGGTTTGGTTTTTCTGAGTCTGAATTATATAATTCTTTTATTTCCTTTTACTCTCAAACTACAACTGTGTATTCTTTTTGTTGTTTTCTGCATTCTCATTTTATTCTTTGTCTACATGTACTCTTGAGAATTGCCATGCTCGCATGGACCATTTTAAAGGGATGCTTCCCAAAGGAAACTCTTTTTTTCAGGTGCCTATAGTTTCATTCAACTTTCCAGTCTCCACCTTAAACTCCACTCAATTAGATTCACTGACTATGAAGTATTCACTAGGCACTTGACTCTGTGCTGGATGCTGAACTTAACAAAACGAAAATGTCCCCTTTTCCTCATGGCACTTACAACCTATCCAGGAACACATTCAATCGGTAGTTAAATAGGTCATTTTAATTTAGACTCAACTACTGCAAAGAAAATTCAATACAAATATCTTCCACAAGAATGGATGCATTTTCCTAAATACCAGATTGCTAATGAACAGTTCTATGTTATTATCTCAGCTTCAGAAGTGTGGGAGGCAGTGTCAACTTTTTATTTATCCATGTCCCCTAAATACGAATGGACATGAAGTCCCTCTGCTTCCTCTGAGAGATGCAACTCCAATGTCCCTTTCTTCTTCCTCCTCAGGCCCAGCTTGAGCCCCTCCCTGGCTGCTTTCTCTGCCCCTCTCGCCTACCTGCCCAGGGGAGGTACATCTGGACCAGGATTTCTAAAATACCACTAATATCCCATTCACGGTCATTAAATTACTTGTCTAATGTCCGTGACCTCACAACACCTTACTTCCTCATTAGTTTTCATAGCCAAACCCAAGTCCATTCTCTACATCTGTAAAACAATAGTGGTAATCTTAGCTGAATTTATTGGCATTTACTATGTATCTGGCCCTCCCTTCCGCCTTTTTATTCACTTATTCAATTCTTACTAAGATCCCATGAAATAGGAGGTTTAGTATTATCATTTTATACGAATTTTATAGGCAGTGAAACGAAGGCTTGGAGAGGCAAATCCAAGGTCAAATAGTAAGTGGCTTTGAACTTGGTCCCTAAACCAGGTTCCCTTCTGTAACACGGGAAGAGGGAAGGATCATCCATCGACACTTGCTAGTAGTCAGTTTGCGCAGAGTGCTGGGCAAACTTTTGTTTGCAACAGCTGTTGATTATCATATCCTCTCTGTTCTGTTCTGGCAAAGGAATAAGGTATCTGAGATCACCTCTGCAGGGAATTTTTTTTTTTTCCTGAAAGAGATAAGGCTTATGAAAAATCGAAAGGAAGGACTGGTGTGAGCCAGCCGCCCAGTAGTTCTGTTTTTGTTTTGAACATCAGCCTAGTAATAAAGGGGTGAATTTGTTCTCTCAAGTTTGTTGCTTCTGTTGCTAATATTTAAGGGATCTGACATTTCAGAGTCTCTCTTGGTAAAAGAGTAACACAAACTGAGGAGGACACTAACAGTGGACATGGTGGGGTGGCAGGAGAGTGAAATCTGTGGAATGTGATGCCACTGCTTGTGAGCAAAGCTGTTGGATTCGAGTGATCAGGGTCTTAAAGTTTCTCCACAGTCCAGCAGCCGCCTTCACCTGACCCGCCTGCGCAACTTCTTGTCTTTCTTGAAGGGCCTGTGAAGGGCTTGCCATCTAGGGGAACAGAGGTCAGCCCACCCAGAAGAGATGAATCCCATTGAGAAACTAGGGCGGGCAGACAGGCAGCAGAGAAGAGGCTGTGACGAATCCTCCTAAAGCTCCCCCTGAACTAGTCCAGAGGAGACGAGACTGAAGTGAGGCTGCATGATTAGGAAGCGTCTATGTGGAAGCATGTACGTGAGCGCATGTGGTTCACAAGAATGACAGTCTTCAGAAACTGGAGCAATGGGCTCCTCTAACATGAAACACACGTTCAGCCGCTGGTCTCCTGGATCATCACTGGAAACCATCCTGGTACAAGTTAAATATGAAAAGGTCAGCTAAGTGTGATTCTTGTTACTAAATGCTGAATACAAAACAGAAAGACGGCAGTAAAGGAAGTAGACCTGGAAATGGGCCACGTAGCCTAATTGTGTCTTGAGGTTGCTGGACAGACACACATCTAAGGCATTGATTTCCACACGTGTGAAACAAGCAGGCTGGACAGCCTCCAACACACCCCGCCCCAACTTGAAAAGTATATTATTTCAAGTTATTTTTGGATGTGTTTTTTTTAAATAGAAGGAACTAGGAAATTATGGGAAAAGCTACAGGATCACATTTTCTTCAGAAAAAAACATTATAAAGAAAAAAGTAAAAGAGGAATGGGAAGATATAGAGTGAAATCTACTAGAGACATCAATCAATTACAATGTGTGAACATTGTTTTCATTACAATTCAAGCTATAATAAACTGAGAGAACTGAGAAAATTCATATAGTGACTGTATACTGAATTGGGAGGGTGTTTACTTGTCTTTTACTTAATGATGATTGCAATTTTTAGCAAGAATCCATTACTTTAAAAGATACCAATATAGTATAGAACATACAGAAATGTTTATTGACCACATGAGACAATGCCCAGAATTTGCTTCACGGTAACCCAGTGAGAAGAGGAGTAGGGGCACAGCTGAAAAAAAGATGAGCTATGAGCTGATAATTACTGAAGTTGAGTGACAGGTGTCATTACAGGGGACAGGTGTTAAACTACTTTAATATATGGTTAAAGTTCTCCATGATTAAAAACTTAAATAAAACATTGTTATTTTTACTATAATATGATACATTAATATATTACTACCAACTTGCTTTGGTTGTATGCGATAGAGTAGGATATGAGAGAGAGGAGGTAGGATGGCAGAGTTTGCTGATGGTTTATATGGGGACCAGGTCGAGGGAGGTATCAGGGATGACTCCCAGGCTTCCAACTTTTAGAACCGCTGGCTGGTGGTACCACTTACTGATTAGAGAGAAACTCAGAAGAAGTCTCAGTGGGAAGAGCCTTGACTCAGTTTTACATACTCCAAATGTAAAACTTTAAATGCCTTTGAGGTGTGAAGTAGGTTCAATAAATGTCTTCTTAATAAAAGAATAAACTAGCCCAGTCAGTGCTGAAAGAATGAAATTCAATAGCAGTACTTCTTTTGCTTGTTTGGGCCATGGAATCTCTTGTGAACATGTTGAAAACTGCAAGTCTTTTTCCCACATGAGCACAAAGTTTCACACACCTAAGAGTCATTCACAGAAACTCTGAGGATACTTAGACCCCAGATAAAGAAATTTTGTTACCTTTTGTTATAGCAATTATATCTCCTCTTTATCTGGAATTTAAGTGATTTCTATAAAAATGCAAATGGCAGTAATTTGAATACTTTTAACTGCTTTTCTTTCTCCTCTTCTGAAACAACATAAATCTCAAAAATCAAGGGAAATTTTATAGTTTTCGTTTTGCTGCTTTACCAAATAATTCGGTTAATGAAGGAAGCCTAGGCTCTCCACCCCCATATCAGTACCATCGCCCTGTGCTGCATGTTTGAGAAGAGAATGTACCAGAATGGGGCTGAAGAGATTCAGGCTAACCAGCAGTGTGACATGGGAAAGGGCACTTGTCCTGTGCGTGCTTTGTGAAATAGAGACGTCCCCAACCTCACTGTCAATTCTAGAAGGTGCCCTGGACTCCCCATTCACGAGAGTGTCACCTGGTGCTTGGTCATTCCCTCAAAATTATTAACTGAAGCTAACACAGGGCTCTGTTGTGCTTATTTTTAGGAACCATCAGAGCTGCATAAGTGGTCAGTTTTACAGAAGACAATAGAATTTACAACTATATGCTAGAAAATGAGGGCAGCTGGACAGTCTCAGCTCCAGAATGCACAGAGGGTACTATGGGAGTTGGCTAGCGTTGGCGGTATGGCGGTAAAATTGAGACAAGGCTTGAGAATTAAATCGAATCCCAGCCCTCCTTGCCAGGATAGCTCCGGTTCTAATCAAATCAGGACCAAGCATAGGTGATGCCCTAGTGCTGGAAGTTCCATGCCTTTTCTGGAAAACCTGCAAATGTCAGAGACCAGAACACTGCCCCTTCTCTTTTGTTGTAAAAACCATATAACCTTTTCCCCATTGTGCTTGGGGTAAGGAAAATCTCTAGAGCAAGACCTCCCTTCCCCATCTTCAGCCAAAGAATCCATTTATTTTTGTTGGCTCCTACTAGTGGCCCTCGGTCTTTATCAGCCAGTAGCAAAATGGACTTAGAGGATTTTGAAATAGGAGGATTCTGACTCAATTCCCTACTGAGGACTCATGTGGTTTATCATGGCTCTTGGATTTAGAGAAAAGACTGGGTCCTGTCTGTGTCCCTGCTTTCATGGGCTGAGCAATTTTTGGAATCAAAGAGAGGAAGACCTACTTGGCAGGCCTTGCTGGGATTTTGAGCATCTGAAGATACGTTGTTTTCATGTGTAGTGGCTTTTAGATGGTTCAAGTGCCTGGAGCGTGCGGTCATCCAGCTAGTGGGTCACATTTGGCCTGCTGGATTGGGCTGTTCTCCAGCCCAGCCCAGGCCCCGTTTGATGTACCGTCAGCTCTCCCCGCCTCGCCCCCTTCTCAGTGCAGCAGTTCTCCTGAGTTGACTCTCATTAAACTTCCAGCCATATGTTTATCCCTTTCAATTCTGAAGACCCCATGCTCACTTCACCTAGATGAGAGGCCAGGCTTGCACTTGTCTTCTTCTTCACCATAAGGACGCTCCGGACGGCTGAAGAGATTTCGTGTGTCACTCTGTTCGCCACGTCAGTGGCGAAAATAATGACAATGACAATAATCATGATGCATATTTATTAGGCGCTTATTATGTGCCAGGACGTGCTATTTTTATTTATCAGCTTAGCAAGTCAGTCTTCACAAAATCACTATAAAATAGTTGCTGTTATCCCCATTTTATTTAAATTAAGCTGAGGAACTTCTTCAATGGACATAGCAAATAAGTGGTAGAAATGGAATTTGAAAAGCCAGTTCAGGCCACATACTTGACTGCTATACTGTTGCCATTTCTCCAGGGAGTGGGACATAGAAACCTTTCCAGGTGCACAAGCAAAACAAGATTTCCATGCTTTTATGTATTTGTGTGTGTTTACAAAACTAATAGAACTGAATGTTTACAATGATGTGCTTCTGAAATTATGTAAAATATGTGATTACAAAACTCTTAAGGCCTGGGAGAGCAGAAGTCAGCGGGCTGCCAACAGGTTGCTTGCAGAGGTGGGAGGGGGGCCATACAGTTTAAGCTGAGAGCCAGAAGTTCGAGACTCCACGGTTGCCAATGAGAGATCAGAAAATGTGGGGAGCCACCTGAAAACACCACCACCAGCCAATCCCAAAGTCAGTGACCGGCGGGTGGTCAGAGGCAGAGTCTGGTGAGAGCATGAATTCCCCGCGTCCACTGAAGCCCTTATGGCAGCACTGTTAATGCTGGAGGAGAAATTGCTTCTGCTGCCTCCTGCCTTCCAAATACCAACTCAGCTGACTAAATCTAAATCAGATTTGGGAGCTCTGCTGGGAAAAGGGTCTGAGAGATACATAGTTGCTCATCAGAGGAAGCATTTAAAGGGGAGGAGCTAGTCGGCAGATGGCAAGTATACGGAACAGAAAATATCTTCCAGAGATGATGTTGCAGCCAGTTTCCAAAAGCCACCCCTGCATGACCTTCACCTCCTGGTGTTCACACTTGTGTAGAACATGGCTGCAGGGGTAGTTCCTCTGGCCAGTAAAATATGGCAGAAGTGCTGATGTGTCACTTCTGAGATCAGGTTATTTTAAAATAATGACTCCTAAGAGCACACAATGGAGAAAGGAAAGTCATTTCAACACATGGTGCTGGGCAAGCTGAAAAAACAGCTGCCAAAAAAAAAAAAAAAAGAAAGAAAAGAAAGAAAGAAAGAAAAGAAACTAGATTACTCATTAGAATCATAACTCAAAATGGATCAAAAACCTGGACATGAGACCCAATATCATACTATCACCATTTAGCCCATGTACCGTGACCATAACCTGCGGGAAGACAAATGCTCGTGAGTGACATCTGCAGGTCTAGAGTCAAGATGAGGGGGTAAAAACAAAGAAATGGAGACAGTGGACAAAGACATGGAGAGGACCCACGGACAGAGAGAGGTCTAAGAAGGTTGGTTCCCAGCCTGAGCCACGTGGCCTGAGAGCAACTCCCCAGCCCCCTCGTGACCACTTAGTCAAGCATTTGACTCAGCTGGGACATTTCCTCAGAGGTCCACTTGCCACTGTACTATTACAGGCCCTGCTCTTCACCGATCAGGGGAGAAAGAGCCACAGTACCCATCGTGCCTGTCTTGGTTTTGTCATGCCATTGCCGCGGTGTGCTCCTTGGCTAGTTCGGAGAGGCTGAGGGACTCGGATTACAGGGTTGGGAGGGGCGAAGTGGGGGTGGCTGCGTGTTCATCTGGGTGCGCAGGCCTGGCTTATGCCAGGGGCTGCTGCACCTGGCTGCTGGGTGGCAGCACCCAGGGACTGCAGATCCTGGAGGGAAAGTGCTCCCAGCCTGCCTACGTGTGCTGGCTGCTTCGGTGCTGCAGCTGCTGTGTCGGCTTGGAGGGCGGTGATTATCCTGGAAACTGCCTATTTTCGTAATTACACTGTTTTCAGTATATTAATTTTGTTTTCCACATGTTCAACTTATTCATCAGGTTATAAATTTGCAGATGTAGAAATACATATAATTTTAAGCACATCTCTTTACAAGGAAGTGAATACCTATTTCCCCTTCCCCTCAGAGACTCACTGGCCTGTTCGGGCCATGTGCCGCCTGACCCCACACAGCAGAGGCCCCTGCAGGACAGGCCTCGCAATGAAGGGCAGCAGAGCCTGCTGCTGGCCCAGGGGAATGGCCCAACCTGGCACTGAGGGCGGCTGCCAGCTGGAAGAGGAGCCCCAGTCATTGCCATGCACGTGGAAGGAGGCCCGAAACAGCAGGCCAGCTTACAATTTTAGCCACGGCCCTGTCACCGGGGGTGGATGGAGGCAGAGCCACCCAGTGGGGAGCACCAGGGGGCGAGTCTGCAGCTTGGTGGCAGAAAGAGAGCTTTCCAAAACATGAGAAATGGCTCTTTAGAAGCGTGGAGTTGCCATGGAGAAGAAGACACAGAGAAAGGGCATTTGTTCTGGCCTTCATGACAGAACAGGGAGCCACCACCCAGCACAGTAGAAGCTGGTCCAGACCAGCCCACAGTCTCACAAGAGTGCAGTTAGGGAAAAACTAAAATCAAGTCCACCATCTCCTGACTTCATGCTCATCACCTGCCTTTTCTTTGCAACATCTGTGTGTGTTTTGTGTGTGTGTGTGTGTGTGTGTGTGTGTGTGCGCGCGTATGCTACAGAGAATTCAATGCCTGCTTTTTCTCTTACTTATGTCCTTCAGGACCTAGACATTGGGATCCCTATGCCTGAGCTGCATGGATCTGTCAGGACCCTGCACAACTTGGGCCCTTGTCTTGTACGTGGACCACGTCTAATGGCTACATCCACTAGGGCACCAAGAGGCGCCTATACTAAATATTGATTTTATTGTTTAAACAGCATCTGCCACATAAGTGCTCAGTGAGTGTTAACTGTGACTGTTATTATTCTCTCACATGTCCCTTGACAGGTCTCTCTCTTCCCATTTCCTCCCCTGCAGATTGGCTTTCTCTATTTTCAGCACATGACAGAGAATGATCACGCCAGAGTTGAACACCTAACACAAGTCAGTTCATGAAACCAGCAAGAAATGACTCGAGTATCTGAGTCCTGAATGCGAATTCCCAAAAGAGAACATTAGATTGGTCCAACCTGGGCCAACATCTTCACAAATGTTTTTAAGAGGAATTTTCATTTTGCTTCTCAAAAGATTTCAAAGGGTCAAGGATCTAAGAGACTGTGGTCAAGGACAGAGCTCATGGAGTACATACATGGCCATATGAACTTATTATTCTGGAAAAAGAACACAAGGGCCTCAGAATAGAAGTTTAGCGATGGGACAGGGACTCCAAAGCTATCTCAGCAGTCTGAAGTGTGGTCCATGGGTGAACAGTGTCACCATCATAAACTCTTGACCTCACTCCAGGCTTTCTGAATCACAGTCTAAGAGGGGAGGATGAGGGGGCCATGAATTTGTATTTTAACACAAACCGTCTGCATGATTCTTATACGTGCTAAGTTTGGAGACACAACATAGTACAGGATTATTCAGTCGATGACAGAGAAAAAAATCTTAATAACATCCTCTAAAAGTACTGAAAGGAGATTAAACTTAATATAGTAATACAAATTAAAATACTATGATGGCTCAACAACAAAAAGACAAGCAAATTAATTAAGAAAATGGGCAAAGGACTTGAACAGACATTTTTCCAAAGAAGATGCTCAAATAGCCAACAAAAACATGAAAAAAAATAACAAACCCGATAATATTAGTCATTCACGAAATGCAAATCAAGATTACAAAGGGATACAGCTTCCCACCATGAGGGTGACTAGAATCCAAATGTTAGGTAATAAGTGTTGACAAAGAGGTGGAGAAAGTGCCATCTTTATATATTATTGGTGAGAACAAAAACGATTCAACCACTGTAAAAAACAGTTTGGCAATTCCTCAAAAAGTTAAACAGAATTACCATGGGATCCCACTTTGCAAGTACTGAAGAATCAATCATTATTAGATATTTATTCCTACTGGGGAGAGAGAATGACTGAAGCAGAGATGCTAACCTGAAAGCGTGATGTCAAGATTCTACACAATTCTTTAGGAAAAGATTATTTTAAATGTCACCTCGTATCCTCCATATTGAGTTATCAAAATGATCAAGAAGTCATTTTTTCCTTTGGCACAAGTTCGTTTTCCTGTAGTTAGGCCTCTTTGAGCAGAAACTATGATGGCGATCCTGGCAGTGTCTTAAATACAAGACAGCTATTAATTTACTTCCAAGCTTTCTCTTTTCTAGGCAAAAGAATGCCATGCCCTTTATTCTCTTACTCCAAAGAATGCTGCTCTAGCCCTTAATCATCGGTGCTGTATTTCTCTGGTCCTCACTCTTTTCACCTGTCAAATCACAGGGCTGTACACTATACAAAATACGCATGTAGGGGCCAGATTAATGTAGGTGTACAGAACATTCCTCAGCTCTCGCATGTCACATTCCTGTTGGCATAACACAGTAGGACTTTGGTATGAAATTACTATCAGCCTTAGCATCTAGAGCACAGGCATCATCTCCCCATGGTTAAGGTCTTGTCTTAAAGAGACAACCACTGAACCCTCTAATACAGAGACTTGGTTATTGTTGTGATTCAAGAATAGACCAAATGATTGGCATTACAGTCCCTAGAAAAGGAATGAAGTCACATATGCTTTAAAGAGGAATTTCCATTTTACTTCTCAAAAGGACTCAAACTAAGTCCTTAATTTTATATATTGGGTTGAAACAGTTGCATTTAGATTTCTGTAGGTAAAAAAATGGCCAAATAACAACTTCATATAGTTCAATCTAATTAAAGAAAATAGGAGCCATAACTGACAGTCAGCAACAGAGAACGTATATGGCAGTTTTTCTTAAGTGCAGCCAGAACTGACCTGCAAGAGAAGCGGGCTGCCATGTTGGTGTGATTACAGAGCTTCTGAGAAGTTTCCTGCTCCTCTGAAAACACTTTCTTCCCTGTGCCCAGAGAACTGAACTTCAAACTCATACTTACAGATTCCGAATCCTTTCGCTGATCTGTTAAAAGCTATGGATCCTCCTCACAGCAATTACCTTAAAAATTTAAGTACTGCTGAAATGAATAGTATATGGTGGCTTCATTTAACCAACATATGAATGATGCATACAATGCTCAATTACTTATAACCTTTAACCCTTAATACAAATTAAAAAACAGATTTTTAAACATGTGTCTACAAGAGAGTCACTATTATAAACAAGAATTCAGCAATGCTCTGAGAGCAGACCTTTATGTAAGACAAGCCAAACACATAACTGCTGAGAAGACAACATAGTGACTTGCACATCCTGGCATTTAGCAGCTGACGAGTTTCCTGAATCCACAGTGGTCTTCAGGTATTCTAAGAAATGCCTCTTACACCGAAATAGGGGGCTTAAATAATATAGTCTGTGAAGCTGGATTGTCTCAAGCCAGTAAATATGTATGGAGTCATAATAATTTATCAAAACTGGGAAACAGAAGAATTCCCTATGATCCTATGGCATTAATCTTGAATACAAGACCTCTTAATAATCATTGCCACACCACACTAGTACCCAGAAGGTCTACACACTTTAATAGATACAGATGAGGGCTCAGGGCAAGGATTGCTTCAGGCCCAAAAGGCAGGACAGTTTCCTATCTTCATTTCAATTCTACCATGCAGAGATAACCTCCTCTAACAATACAATTTAAATCATGTTCTAATATATGTGAATCTTATATACTCATCATATGGGAAATGAGGTATAAAGTTAACTTTTTTTGTGCAGAGAATTTTTTTCCTTTGAGAGTCACTTTACATTTTGTTTCTCTTTCTCAAAATTTGTCTCATGTTTTATATTATGACTTTGCTAACCTAGCTATCTTCTCCAAATAAAATTTCCTGTGGCTTGCAACTAGATCTTACCATCTTCACTGCTTAGTAACATCCCTAGCTTAAATTAGACACTGAAAACTGTCTTTGGAATCAATAAGTAAGTAAGCGAAAGATTTTTAAAGATGCATATCTTAAAAATTCAATTGCTGTTAAGAAGTAAGAAAACTTAAGCTTGTCAACCATGTATTTGATTTTTATCGTAAGCATAAACAGGTATTATTTTTTAGCTTTTCATATTAAATATGCTACTTTATGCTTATTTATTATCTAGGCATACAGAATAGTAAACTCCAGTGTCACCTGTCTTTGATTCATAATTCTTTTCCTGAAATAAGCATAAGAAAAAACATAAAGTCTTTCTTACAGCCCTGTCATGCTAAGACTTCCTTGAGCTATTTCATTTCAGGAAACAGAGGCAATTCATATTTAAATGGCCTTAATGTTTTTACTGATTTCCTTTCTTAGCCAAGGATGTCATCTGGCAGGCAACACAACAACCCACTCCCTCCTTGCCTGACTAAAATGCGTGACTCCCCTGAGGAGAAGAAAGTAACATTTGGCAACAGATTACCAGAGCTAAGCACCAACAAATAGAAATGGTATGTGAATAAATCAACAGCACTCCCTCACTTGTGTAATAATTGATATCTACACTGCACTCAAAGATTCACAGCTGCTAAGGTTCTTTAGGTCAAACATCAGAGTCTTTATGACTCATCATTTTCTCATTCAAAAATAATTTTATTCCAGCCATAGCACTACGATAAAGCCCTACTTACAGAAAAAACTCTTCCTGTAACCTTTTTCTCTCTAAGGTGCTCATCATGGCTGCCATGTTCAAAATACGTATGAAATAGAAGATGGACACCTATTAGAATGGAAACGTATAGATTTCCTATTGCATCCATGCTAACTTCACCAAATGGGGCTAAGTCAGAAATAGACATTTGGTCAAACTTCTATTTAAAACAAGTACATTTTGCCAATAAATGCGTAAATACAATATCATTTTAACTTGAGAAATACAAGCTAAAACTAGATTGAGATAACGTGCACTCGCATTTAGAGGGCAGGAAACAAGGAAGTACTGTGTATTAGTGCTGTTAAAGACTATGGGGAATGCAAACCAATCCAGTCTTGATGTCAATTTACCAATATTGACAAACACCTTTTAAAAGCCATATACCTTCTGACCCAGTAGTTACACTAACAGGAATGAGGAATGTATCCCGAGAAAGTCATTAAAAATGTGAATAAGATTTAACTGTATGACTTTCATAGCAGCACTGTAACAACAACAACAAAAAAATCCACCTAAATATCCAATAATACAGACTGTATGGGTATATTACGCCACAATATAGCACCATGTAGCCATGAGAGAGACTTTATCGAAGTATCTTTAATGACTTGGGGAGATGTTTATGCTCTATTTTGAACACACTTTACAGGAAATTGAATTTGCTAAGAGCATATGTATAAAAGATATACTACAAAATAGACACAGTGATAACACATCTCAGGTGAAATTATGGCTGTTTTTTGTCCATTTTTGTCTTATTCGATTACATGATTTTTCTACAATGCATGTGAATCCCTTATGTAATAAAGTTATTAAAAACAAAATGCACTGCAATACAGCTCACATTTCTTAGAACATCCCAATAAACCAAAGAGCCTTTGAAATCTGATAACCATTGAGTACATCCCACAAATCCCCTTACGTTAGGGATGATCACATTATCTGGGATAGTCACAGAAACCACATGAGGGACTTCTGCCCTTGTTATTGAGGGAAAACTCTAGAAATAAGAAGTGGCTTCCCAGGTAGTATTTGAGGGTGGATCCTGTGTTCTCTGAAACATTGTGTTAATCAGTCCTTTCAGTAAGTTCTTGAAAGCAGCTCCTTAAGAGCAAAACAATGTCAAGATGAAAGATAAAGACTCATACTGCTGACAAACTATAATATTGCACATTCTTTGGAGAAAACAATTTAGCAAATACCTGCATATGAAAACGGAATATGGAATATATGGCAGCTATTGGGAAGCCCATGAAATTCAACATCAGGTAGATCGTGATTTGAATCCCAGCTTGGTCTCTTACTGACTGTAACTAACCTTGGGCAAGTTACTTAACTTCTCTGAGTCTGGATTTTCTCAATCTACAAAACAGTGCTACCTCTAGTGATATTGTGGAACTTAAACAATACATGTAAGCACCTGGTAACAAAGTACCGGGCACCCAGCAGACTTAATAAAGGGGTGATGATTGTAACAGAGGTCTATGTTTGCCACTGTATCTGAGTTCATTAGAGCAAGACTCTGTGGCTTTTATTTGTGATAATTCAGAACTTCACAGAGCAGACCTTCAAAAAATAATAACATACCCTTAAAATTCTTCTTCTTTGACTCATTAATTCAACTCGGGGGAAATCAAAAGGAGAAAATTGAAAGTATCTATTTTTTAAAAGCAATATTGCAAATAATGAAGCAAAATCATAAATTACCCATACATTCAAAATATAGGGGAGAATGATTAAATAAATCATGATACAGCTACGGTATGGAATATTATACAATCACTCTATAGGATGATTCCGAAATCTATGTAACAATGTGGCAAACTAATAACACTACTGTTGGTTTCAAACAGGCAATTGATAATTTCACCAGCAAAATGTTTTCACTCAAAGTCTACAAGAAAAAGTTAAGAAGTGTAGTCGCAGAGTGAGGTACACTCATACTTCCCGAGAACAGAGGAAGACAGCATTGGACTGTTAGTGGTGAACTTAATGCATACTCTAAACCTATATAATGCTATCATGCACTGCTATTTCAATAAAACAAGTGTATCTAAGGAGAAGCATTTTTATATAGGCTTTAGTGGGGTTGTTGTGAAGGAAGAGTCCATTGGAGAAAACTGGAAAGTCGATGTGCAGCAGCCTTTCATTTGCTGGTTGTGGCATCATCTCATCGTCTGAGCTGTTGCTGAACAAGATGGAACCTCTACCTTCTTCCCACTGGGGCAGCAAAACAGCGTCACGTCCTATGGGAGAGGCAAGGCCAATCTCTTAGGCTGGATTCTATAGCATCCTGAGTGTGCCTTCTTGAGAAAGCTGTTCTAGCCTCCAGACCTCAGTTAGATTAGGTTTCTTGATATTACTTTCCACATTCCAGATAAAAGCATGAGGCTGAATTACAGAAATGTTATGAGTTACTCTCTCTAAAATATGTAGCATATGGACAAAGACCAGCGGGGAACTCAAATAAATGCAGTTGGCCTGTTTGAGGGTGGAACAGCAGGTGGATTTTTTTCATTTACGGTTACATTGTACTGTTTTCCAATAAATAACATTCACAAGAGAGATATGCAAAGCTATCATGTGGAACAATAGAGACATTATTCTTCCTTCATTTCTCAGTGAGAGTTTACTGTCTTTCCAAGGAGAGTCCTATATAAATGGGTTATGGGGCACCGAATGGTTAGACAAAGGGAATCAGAAAAGGTTTATATCTGGAGGAATTTCTCAAAAGCTCTCTTAGAGTGTCAGTCATACCAAGTGAGGTTGGGGATGGCTGAAGGAAAAGAGCATCAAACTTAGAAAGAAAAATATTTAGGATAAGGTCCCAAAGATCCATTTGTCCTTTATCACAATCTTGCCTAAGCCTGTCTTTCTCACCTCTTTAATCAGTCTCCAAGGTTAAAAGGAGAGAGATGAGTTATTATATCAATGCTCTTCTTCCTCATAACAATAAACATTTTCTCTTCTTAGAAACACCTTAAAAATAACTCATTCTGTAAATGCTGGGTGTCCACAACAGTACTTGAGTTTTCCTGAGGTATAATTCTATCAGAAGAGTTGACTCAGGCAACTTGAGTAGCCTGTATCACAGAAGAGAAAGCCCAGGACTGATCATCAAGAGACCGGAGTTCAAGGCCTGGCCCCTCCCGGGGCACTTGGTCCTGAAACAATTACTGCCCTCAGTTGTTCATCTCTAAAATAACATGTAAGACTAAATCCTTGATGATCTCCAAGAATCCTGCCAGATCCATCATTCTGTATATAAGTCTTTCTGAATTCTTAAAAGGTCACCTCTTACATGCCTACCCAAGGCCCAGAGGAAACAGGACCATAGTGACAAGAGCTGTAAATCAGAATGCTTTTGTTAATGCCAGTTGCCTTGTACTTCTACAGCTATCAAAAACTTAGAAAGCATGTTCACGTACATTATCACCCACCATCTTTCTAAAAATAGTAAGGGCCTCTTAATAGCTCAATTTCCAGTTGAAAAAAATCGAGGATATGACAGTTTAAATGACTGAGTCAAGGCTCAAACTCAGATTTTCAACTCCAAAGTAAATCTTCTTCTCAAATCGTTGTCTGCTAGGACATCAGGTGAATGTTTCCAGAGAATAGGATGTGCTGAAGACAGCACTAGGGAGAAGGTAAAAGAAGTACATATAAAAGCAGGGAAATGAAGGCGAGGAGAGAGTCCAAAAGGAAAAAGGATGTTGAGGTGAGGAGCAGCAGCAAAGCAATCTCAACTAACATCAAGTCTTTTCACTACCCAAGGGTTCAAGGTATTTCATAATCCAACAATGCAACCTTATTGAGCATGGTGATAAATCTGCAGAGACTCCCCATTGATGGAGAAATTGGGCACACATTTGAAAAGCCTCATTTAACAGCAGTGCGACACAGTATTGTTCCAAATCAGACACCTCATTGTCCCTTTGTTCAAAAGAGGAAATTAAAGTCTAGAAAAGAAGACAAATTCTGGTCTGCTGATGTGTTTTATATTTGACCATAGGAAGGTCATTAAGCTGTACTTCCAACTCCAGCAGGAACATTTATATCTGAAGTAAAGTTCATTTTGTTCCTTACCTGGGGGATAGCCACTTATTTTCATCTCTTAATGAGCTAGACACTTGTATTATGGACTGGAACTTCACTATCACTAAAAAACGTTGTGATAAATGCACTCTAAGCACTGACAGGGAAGATGCCTGAGATAAAATACTCAGGAAAAACTCTAAGGTACTAAAAAGTATGAGAAACACAGTCCCTTTGGAGTAGGCACTTCGACTGGTCCCCAATTTTCCAGTCTTTGGTGCTTGCTCTTTTCTATGATATCTAAATAGAATAACTCCAGCCTTCATTCTCAAGGCTGAAGGCAGCCTCCCAATTGCACTGGCCTCCCAATGTTTCCAAACAGTATTAATAAGCCCAAGGTTATACCATTCTCCACCAAGGGCATCCTTTCATTTTATCGTGCAAAGCAGCTTAGTGCTTATCACTCTCTACCTCCCCTGAGAACTGGGCTCTGGACTTTATCACTGCTTTTTCAAAAGAGTTTTGTTTTCCTAAACAAAAAACAGTCTCTCCCTAGAAAGGACCACAATGGGCCCACAGCTTTGACAGGTTAATATTTTTCCCCTTCTCTGCTAAAATCATACACAGATCTAGACATCCATGCCTACACTTGAACAGAGGAGAATTTCGAAGACTCCGAAACCATCTTTTAAAGGTAATCTTTTATATCTGGTAAGTAAGATTGAGGAAGAAGAGGGCAGGGATACATGCTAATATTTTATTTAGGACTTCTGTATTGTTTGAATTATAATAGAATAAAATATTACATTATCGATACACTTTTACCATGCTCCCTCTCTTTTCATTTAGGAGAGATTGCATTTGGCAGGAATAGTCTAGGCCAGGAAGGTGGGGGCAAGGGTAGGGGAAATGGTACTACTTGGAGATGATGAGGAAGAGGTGGGGAGGAGATAATTTGGGAGCCATACCTACGAGAACTTTGGAGGCAAGAGGGCTCTAACCATGTTAGAGCAGACATGGTTGATTTTAAGTGTTCAGGTGCTTGTTTTCAGCTGGTGGAAGTGGTAGCGAGGAATCTGACATAGAGAGATCCACTGCAGCCTTCCAGTAGTTCACCATCTGAGGCAGCATTGGGTGAGGAGTGCTGAGACCTGCTTCCCTCCACCTCGTGTGTCCAGTACTTACTTCCTCTGGTCTCCAGGTCAGACTCACAGTTTGTTTGGAAGGAAATGGATGTGAAGAAGGCAGCTCCCTTCAACCCTCCTTTGAATCACCACCTCTTTGCCTCCCAGGATATTGGCAACTGCTTCATTCTGTGAAGAGTTAAGTCTTTGGAATTGACCAAACCTGAATTAGAGCTACATGTCCGCTGACTTCTTCCTGTGTGCTTTTTTCCATTTTCAGTTGTTTATCGTAGCTGTTCCTGCCACTCTCCTACTCACTTCCAGGACTCGAACCCAGGTCCTTGGCATGCATGTGGACTGGGTTGGGTCAAGAGGCAGCAGGTCTAACCGCTACTCCACCAGGGCACACCCTTCCTGTGTGCTTTTACACTAGTTATTTTAACTCCATTCAGCCCAAGTTTCTTCATCTATTTAAGGATTATAATACCTCCCTTTCTGCTGGATTTTAAAAAATTGAAGATAACGTACTTTAAAACACTAAGCACATAATAAATATTCACTAAGATGTAAATAATCATAGAAACCCTACAAAATGGCCACACTTACCCATCAAATGAATGAATATTTTTCTGAACACTTCTCATATACAAGACCCTTCGTAGCTGACAGTTTAAAAAAAAAAAATTAAAGCGTGAGGGAAATGTTTCTACTGCCTTAGAGGTTTAAACTAGGTGGAATGAAATACATACATGCCAAATAGTAATGCACGATATAGGACTACCAGTGTGAAGTGTCTGATAAACCGCAGGCAACCTCACTGAACTGGAAGATCAGAAAATAGACAGCGCCTTTTTCTTCCTTCTGGCCTTCCCACTGCATGCATGCTGCATCTGTTGTAATTACCCTACAGTGCTAGATATTCTGCTTTTTTCAGTTTTCTTTTTTTTTCTTCAGTTTTGGAGCTTTTTGTTTGGTTTGGTTTTGGTTTTGGTTTTGGATAGACCCTTAAGCTCAGATTCTTTCCTCAGCCAGCCATGTTCAGTCGTCCAGTGAACTTGTCAAGGGTATGCTTCACAATTACAGTGGTTTTCATCTCTACTATTCCTTTCTGATTCTCTCTTAGGATTTCCATCTTTCTGCTTATATTTCTTGTCTGTCTTTCCCAATGTCTACATTATTCATTAGAGTCCTTCGTTTATTCATCCCAGTTGTTTTAAATTTCCAGTCTGATAAGTCCATCTCTGCCGGAGCTGGTCCTGATACTTTCCTTGTCTCTTGAAGGTGTATTTTTTACCTTTTGTTATGCCTAATAATTTTATTCTTGATAGCTGGACATGATGTACCAGGTAAAAGCAACTGCTGTCAATAGGCCTTTAGTGATGTGGTGCTAAGTTGTGGGGGCAGAGAAACATACTGCATCCTATGATTAGTCTCAGTCATTAATGAGCCTGTGCCTTTGCACTGTGAACTTCACAGTTCTTATTTCCCTACTCCCCACACTTAGGTGGGAAAGGATGGCTAAAGCTGGCTAGAGTTGGGTATTTCCTCCACCTGTGTCAGCTGGGCTCTGATAATACCCCAGCAGTTTATGGACTCACTAAGCAGCTTCTCCTGAGGGCAGGCCTGGTTAATGACAAAGTGATCTGGAGTATTTTGAGTATTTCCAAATGATTATTCCCCCATCCCTCCTTGCTGAAAGCCTGAGGTTTTTCTGAGATATTTGCTGTGGGATCTTGATCAAGTTCCTGGAGGTAAATCCCACAAAATTGTGGGTCCCCCTTAGGACCAGCAATGCCCTTGGAGTTTTTAGCTCTCACACAGACCCTCCAGCAACTCATCAACTACAATTCCAGTTTTCCTCCACCAGCACTGGTTCCCAAAATGGTTTCTGAGTCTCTGCTCAGCTCTGTGTTTACTCTCTGTATTCACTCATCTGTCTCTACAATCTTGACAGGCAAATTTCCCTATGTCCTTCTCTCTCTATGGACCCTAGAAGAATTGTTGGTTTTTCAATCTGTTCAGTTTTTCAGTTGTTATTAGTGCAGACTGGGAACTTCCAAGCTCCTTCTGTGAGAAACCCAAAATGTGATTTTTTCTAATTAACTCAATCCCTTCTCTAATCACATCTGTTTGTATGTTTTCATGTTTGTGTGTTGTTATTATGGGAAATATCAAACTCATAGAAAAGTTGAGGGACTAGTTTAATGAACCTCATCAACCAGAATCAACAATGAACCCCATAGGCATGTTAGGAATTCATGAAAATCCAAAATATTTTGTCCATAAATAGCTCTGTATGTATTTTAAAAAACGAAAACTCCAAAATATTACCATAATGTTATCACTACACTAATAAAATAATACTATAAAAATCACTAACTCTATAGCCATTGTCCTGTTGTTTAAAAATTTTTGTTAATAATTTCTTTGTTCAAATCAGTATCCAAATAAAGCTCATAAATTATAATTGGGTGATAGTTCCATAAATTCTCTTTTAGAGATTTCTAAGAATAATTAAAATAATTTCACAATCTTTAACATTGTAGGTAGCTCTTGAGGACCACAAAAAGGTGAAATCTGATCTGCTCACAAATAGTTTGGTAAATAATATCAGAAAAATAAACATAATAATTTTAATTTTAAAATTATTTTTGTCATAAGTGGAGTAGCAAGCTACTGATGTTCAAGGAAGATGTTATCTCTAATCTTCACCAAATTGTGAGAAAGAGGAAAAAAACAAAAGACACCATCAACATTATAGCAAAGAAAAAGGAGTTTTGTTTCATGGATATGTTTCCTCTTGTCATACCAAATCTATGTCAAGAACAACTTCAAAAAAATCAGAAGTGGGAAAACATATCTCTTTATATTCAACTTGTGTTTCGTGAAAGTTTGCCTCATCTGTTCTCCTTTCTGAGCTATCACAATACCCAACATAGAGGGCAGGGGAGAAACGTATTTAGCCACTAATAACAGAAAACTCAGGACTCCTCCCAAGATGACAGAATAGTAAAATCTTGAGCCTACCTCCTCCCTGCAGACACAATGAAACCACACACACAGACAAACTACAACCTTCAAAAAGGAACTGAGGACTGTGGGACTGGCCTCTCCACAAGGAAATTATAGAAACTATCAGAAAGGATAGGAAAAGCAGAAACACAGTTTTGCCAGGAACATTTTCCTAGGACCCAAGGTCAAGAGGTCAGCAATGTAGAGCCTCTTCCCAGGATTGAAGGGCTTACTCCCTCACTGGGTACTCAGTCACCTGAGAACTTCACCCTACGTAGAGTACATGCATCCTAGTGTGGAAAATAGAGGGTCTTTCTTTTGGAGGACAATCAGACTTGGGGGTACAGAGAATGCAGGACATAGAGAAGGATGGGGTGCCAATAGATGAAGTATGCACAGACTTAAAGGATTTTTATTTGTTGAACCAAAAATTTCTATAGGAAGAATAAGAAAGAGGAATAGCTTTCCAGTGAACAGAGAGGTGGCTAAGTATCCTCCCTGGGTTCTCTTTTGCCTGTATGGTACAAGCTCTGACAGAGCTTATGTAAGAATCAAAGTAGGCACTGGTGGACACCATATTGGAGTAGGCTCAAAGGTCAAAATCTCCACCCACCCCGTCCACCATCATTTGGTCATGGTATAGTTCATTTTCATGTTACGGTTCTCGAGACTACCATGGGCAGCACTCACTTAGGCTAGCAGCAGGCAGCCAGAGTCTGTAACCCTGGCACAAACAGCTGATTGCTTTCATGCAAAACTCAGTTGGTGGAACTTTCCACTCACTGCAACAGCTCTCTCATGGAGGATCACAAGAGAACCACAGCAGTACTCAAAACGCCTGCCCCTCCTCTACTCAGGGCTGCTGCAGAACCCACCTGTCTTCCTGCAGCCTAAAAAGCCTCAGACCCTGGACTTCCTGCACCTAGGATGATGCTCTGCAACCTGAAATCCAAATACAACGTCATTGCATCAAGATAGGGAAAGGAAACCATTTAGGGCACACCCTTATGGCTCAGGAGGCTGCTGAGATATGAACCATGCAAAGCCCAAGTATCCAGGTTCTCCACTCAAGGAGATAGGAGTGGGGAGAGTGGGGGAACTAAAATAAACAAATTTGAAAAAAGCTTCTTTCTCTCTCCCTTCACGCCCTCCTCCTTCTCTTCAGAAAGAGAGAAGGAGGAGGAGGATGAGGGGGAGGAGGAGGAGGAGGAGGAGGAGAAGAAGGAAGAAGGAAGAAGGAAGAAGGAAGAAGGAAGAAGGAAGAAGGAAGAAGGAAGAAGGAAGAAGGAAGAACGAATCCTATATAAATTCAGAGTACTAAATAAAATGAAGAGACAGAAATTTGCCTCCAAATGATGGACTAAAACAAAATCCTTGAGAAAAATTCTAAAGCAACAGAATTACTTACACTACCTGGAGAAGATTTCAAAGTGACAATCATAATGATTCTCACTGAGATTAGGAAAACAATGGATGAACAAAATAAGATCTACAACAAAAGCAGAGAACATGAGAAACTTCCAAACAGAAATCAAGGAACTAAAGAACACAATAAATGAACTAAAAAACACAATAGAAAGGCTCAACAGTAAACTGGAAAAAACTTCCAATCAAATCAGCAAGCTAAAAACAGGGCTATGGAAAGCATGCAAACAGATAAGCAAAGAGATAAAAGAATGAAAAGAAATGAAGAAGGCATAAAAGGTGTAACATCAGTGGGAGCAACACTATGGGCATCCCAGAGAAGAAGAGATAAAGGGACAAAACCTTAATAGAAGAAATAATAGCTGAGAGCTTCCCTAACATGGGGAAGGAAACAACCTTCCAAATCCAGGAAGATCAAAGAGTTCAAAACAAAATAAACCTAAACAGATATGCATAACATATTGTCATTAAAATTATCAAAACTCAAGATAAAGAGAGAATCTCAAAAGTAGCTAGAGAAAAATGATGTTCACATATAAGAGAACCTCCACAAGACTGTCTGAAGATTTCTCAGCAGAATCTTTAAGACCAGAAGCATGATATATTCAAAGTGCTGAAATAAAAAGATTTACAACCAAGAAAACTATACCCTGCTAGGTTATTACTTAGAATTAAAGGAGTGATAAAGTGCTTTCCAAAGAAACGAAAGTTAAAGGAATTCTCAGCACTAATCCATCTTGTAAGAAATACTACTAGAGTTTCTGCAAAATGAAATAAAACCCAGAAACAAAAAAACACCAAAATAAAGATGTGGGGAGAGAAGAAGAAAAATGTTAGCTGTTAGAATGAGATTAACTTGCTTTCATTTTAAAATAGTTTGTAAGAAAAAAAAAAAATGACATACTATCTCACACTTATGAAAATGGCCATTTTCCAAAATACTAGTAGCACATGTTAGCAAGGATGTGGAGAAAAGGGAACCTTTATGAACTGTTGGTGGGAGAGTATATTAATACAACTATTATGAAAAGTAATACAGCAGCGATTCCTCAAAATGTTGAAAATGGAAATTCCACACAATTCAGTTATACTTCTTCAAGGTTTTTATCAGAAGACCACAGCACTAATTTGAAGAGCTATATGCATCCTCATATTGTTGGAATATTATTTATAATAACCCAGAGCTGGAAGCAACCAAAGTGTCCATTGAAAAAGGAGTGGATAAAGATATATACACACAATAGAATATGAAACACTAATTTTACAAAACTACATGGATGAACCTAGAAGGAATCATACTTATGAAACGTCAGAAGAAGGGCAAATGTCACAATTCCACTCACATGTGGTACATAAAGAAACTAAGCAAACAACTTAACCAAATCAAACAAAGCAGATATTCAGTCTGTAGAAACAAAGGAGTGGTTTCCCAAAGGGAAAGAAAGTGGGGCAAATTGGGTAAAAAGGGTCAAGTATACGGTAAAGGATAAAATTGAGTTTTAGTGGTGAATTTCATATATTATATACATGTAATGATTTGCTGACTTGTGTTGATGTCCACCTTAAGCCCATAAAATGCTATAATACAATGTTCCTTCAATTAAAATGCTTTAATTTAAATGTATATATACATGTATACATATATATACATATATATATATATGAAAGAAAGCCCAGCTAAGAGAAGCTTAAACACATAAATGTTTGTTTTCCTCATGTTACAAGGGATCCAGGATTCTTCAGTCCAAGACTGAGATGGCTGTTCTATGATGTCATCATGGACTTAAGCTCCTTCTAACATTCTGCTCTGACATCTATTATGTGTGGCTTTCATCTTCATGGTTACAAATGACTGTTGCTCCAGTGAGCAAGGTATCCACATTCTCGTCAAAAGAAGAGAAAAGGACAAAGGGTGTGGGTAGAGATGCTTCTACTGATAAATTTTTTCTTTTTTGTTTAGAAAGAGACATTGCTCCCTTACAATGACATTCTGATGCTAACTATTTGGACTTAGGACCACATTCACAGGTGAAGAGCATAATCTTTCATGAGACTACCTTCACCTCAGACTTCAACCATAGCTTGGGGGTTCTCAGGCCATCTGAACTTCTGACCAATTGAATCCAATTTCAGAGGTGTCCGATAGCCTCTTCTATTCAACAATTTGCCACAATGCCTCCAGAACTCAGGATGGCGCCACTATAGCAAAAGGGTACAACCCAGAACCAGTCAAATGAAAGGACTTGAAGAGCAAGGTCTGGGAGGGTTCTAAACAAAGCTTCTGTGTCCTCAGGATGTATCACCCTCCTGGCACTTTAGTGTGCATTGACTAGAAACCTCGCCCAAGCTTTAGGTATCTAGCATTTTTATTGAAATTTCCTTAGACAGGCATGAAGTGCCCTATGTGAAAACATGCAGCACAGAAGGACATGTCAGATAGATCTAACTATGTGAGATTCATCAAACCTTTCTGAAATGGAAACAGTACTTCCTAGAATCAGTGTGAGAATTAAATAATAGAGCGCAGCTACAACACCTGAGTCAAAGTCTGAAGCCAATTTTTTTTATCATGTATCTCTAGTCATGCACACTTGTCAGGTTCCTTTCCATCTCTAGGACAGAGGTTGAACCAAGTGGTCCAACTCCGAATCCAGAGCTCTATCTACTGCACCATTCAGCATGTCCACAAGTACCGCACAATGAACCAGAATTCATCCCTCCCCAAGAAAGCATTCAGGTAAAAAGATAATCCCCAAAATTTCCGAGATATTTAGTCCTTGACAGCCTGGAGATAATACATGATTCTACCATGTGACAAAGCTGTCCACGTTTTAGTAGGTATTTCCACCATTTAATGTCAAGCCTATTAAGAAGACCAAAATCATTCTATCCAAGCCTCAGAAGACATCTGTGATTCATATCCTTCCAAGCAACCAAAGAGAAATAGTGACGATAAAGACCTATCATAGCAATAAGCCGCTGCTACACCCAACTTTGAGTAAAGAAGAGAATTTGTGTTTAATGATGTGAAAAGTACTTTTTAGTGCCTCCACGTAAAGACTCAGGCTGTCAAAACAACCATTAATTTTCACCTGACACCCCATCACTGTTTGAAATGGATGCTGTACAGATATTTTACAAAAATGCTTCCTTGCCTTACTCTCTGTTGTCAGCGGTTTACATGATTTGGGCAGCAGTTTCCAAAGAAACAACTGAAATGAGAATTGCTCTGAACTGAAGAGGATGTCCATAGGCCTTTTGTGGGTCTGTCTCTGAAGCGGTGTGCCCTTTTTATAAAATCAGGGTCACAGGAAGCCCACATCACTCGTTGCGTCTAGGAGTCTGTGAGTTCCTACTGTCTCCATAGCTGAAAATCGGCTACATTTTTTTTTTTTTAAGCAGCCCCTTAAGTCCAGACCTAGAAATGAGGATGTGTTTATTCTGTTACTGAATCTCCAGCCTCGCTTAAGAACTGCCCTACTTAAAACTCTAGAGGTTGGCAACCTCAGCCAGAGATGTGCACACATCAGCAAATGACCCCCAGCCACAGCTAAACAACCCTTTAAATTTAGCCAGACACAGCTGGCTTTTAAAAGTGATTGTGAAGCAATACATCACAACCAGGTCATTCCACCAGCACACAGAATTGGTCCCTTTCCCATGCACCACCTGATCCTCAGAACAAGTATATGGCAAACCCAGGTCTCTCTGAGCCAAACATGACTTTTTCCATCACATTTAAAAAAATTTTTATAACTTAATTTTAATGATTAATAATTTTATTAGCCTAATAGAGTAATGGATACTTACTCTTGCAGACCTAATACTATGAAATAAAGTAGGAAATGTGTGTCTATACATCAATTATTAATACATCTTTCCCAAAGAAACAGCACTAACAGGTTAATATACAGCTTGTGTGACACTAATTTTTAATCTTGCTTTAAACTGGGCTGAACTGTAGCCCCTCCTGGTTGTGAGGATATGGGCATGACAGCTAGTTGTCACCCAAAATCCCATACTTTTTAGTAACTGAACCTTAATATTTAGCCGGGCCTATTTCTACCTAGCTGGGATTATATATTTCAGTCTCCCCTTGCAGAGGTCATGGAGATGTAAGAAGCATTGAGAGCTATTTCCAAGGAGCCTCCTTTTTAAGGGGGACTAGACCTCTTCTTTCCCTTTCTCAATCCTATGACCTGGAATACAGATGTGATGGTTGAGGCTCTGCAACCATTTTAAATCATGAGAACAAGTGCCATATACTATGGGTGATGGAGGGGAATGTTAGTAGTAAGCGTATTCATTTTAGACTCTGTACACAAGAAAACAAAATCTGCAGTGTTCGAGTCACTTATTTTGACTGGGCGGAATTATTGATTTTAGGGATGTTGGCTTTTAAAATAACTATTTCATAAAAATCTGTAAGATAGTAAAAGCACTGAAAGGCCTGTGTGATTTAAGTATCGCTGAGCAGTACAAGCTGGGGAGCAGGGGCTGGTGAAACATATTAGATCATAAAACAGTGCCCTGAGTCTAGGTCAGCTAGCCCAGCAGGAGAAGGGGAGGACCTGCCATTCCCTCTGTGACTACAAGTGGCAGGGCCTCCTTCTTCAAATGCAATGCAAGATAATTGATAGAATCTTGAATGAAAAAAAATATCTATCAAAGACTTGAGGGACAAAATCAATGTGTGAACTGTGCCTCAAATAATATTGTATACCAGTGTTACTTTTCCTGAATATAATAATGATAATTATTGGAGAATTTAGGTGATGATAGTCCAGACAGACACTGTATTATTCTTTCAACTTTTCTGCTGTTCGCAATTTTTCAAAATAAAAAACTTGAGAATGTGGGTAGGGAAACCAAGTAACAGAGGTGAAATGGACCCAAGTTAAGAATCCCTCCCTGCTATCTTACTGTTTGGGGAGGAAATGCTATTCCATATGGTCCCTGAATCTGATTCATGTATTTTTTTATAATTTGAAATGATACGAGTGTCATTTCAACTCCTATTGAAAGTTTTCATTCATAGTATATGCATTTATTGAGCAGCTACTATGTATTATTATCAGTGCCTTTTGTGGGAAAAAAAGTGAAATGAGACTCAGATTTTATCCTTATGAACACAGCTTTCATTAAAGGAGACAAACATTTAAATAGAAAGCAATTTATGGTAGAATGTTGAATTGAAGTAGGTGGTTACTCTTGGGTTTAGTTCCCAAAAATTTTGTTAAGATCTTTCAGTCAAGGAATAGAAACCAGGGAAGGGCCAGACCATCAGCAAAGAAGTAGAAAGTGAGCCAGCTCCAATTTTCCATCGTTCATTGGATTTGCCCAGTTGAACTTGGACAAAAAACAGATGTGCATTTTAGGAACTAGAGGGTGGTGAGGAGCCACCATCTCTCTGAAGACTTCACCTGCATGAGAACAAGTGCCATATACTATGGAATTCTAGCTGTGTAAGCAGTGTGGTTATAGGTTTTCATGGAGAGTTTTTCTGAGTCAGTATTTGTATTTATGAGTAGACATGGGTCGTTGTTACCTGGTCAAGAGAACTTGCTAGTACCAGATTAAATTAAAGTCAAAGAAGTTTGTTTACTATAAGACTTTTTGGAGCTTTTATTCCATCTGAATCTCTTTGACTAGAACATATTATGCAACACTTTCCAAGTATATTTTGACCATGGAATTCTTTTGCCTAAGAGCACCTCACAAAAAAGTGATGTTCTTCTTTTTTAGATCCTGGCTTATGTGATAACTTACCTTGATAACTTTTCTAGTTAACCAGCCCATTGTAGATAGATCAGTGGCCTTCGGTACCCAACGCATCAAATACTAATTGAGGTGTGTAGTCAAAATGATACTTTAAGTTAATATGTTAGATTTTTTTCTTGCCTCTTTCCCCTTTCTATTCAAATAGTTAGAAGCAACATGAAAGCATAAAAGCAAAATTAAGTCTTTTCAAATTCAAAACTAAGACAAACCTCTCTGTGGGCATGAAATAGAGCACAAAAACAAAGTGCCGGATGAGAATAAAATCACAGGCCTGCAGGGTTCTGTTTCTACGGCACGGGACAACCATGAATCTTAGGTCCTGTGGGACGCCAGTGCCCTATGCAAGGTAAGAAGCAAGAGTCATACCTGCTTCTTAAAACTCGGGGGCGAGGGGTGGGGCTATCCCAATAGTGCAAAAAGAAAAGGTTAAAAATAAAAGCTGCCACCAGGACTTACCCGGGGACTGGAAGCTACATAAGACTGTTTATCTAAGAAGACAGGGAAAGTAGCCAGGATGTGGCTGAAGCTTTACTCTGCTCAGTGACTGGATCAGCAATTCCTCCCAAGAACTGTGTGGATTGGTTATACTGCGGATAACATCAGGAGAAGAAAGCCCCGAGATGACTAAATAAAATACACTAGGGTTGAGGACTAGAGGGAGGGAGATAGTGGCACAGAGACGGTCAGGAACAGTACCTCCTCTGCAAGAATAGGCTGCAAATCAAAGAAGTCAATAAGGATAGAAAATGCTAAAAAAGCTAACCAGAAAATTAACCTGCAGATAAATTCACTCTGATGAGAGTAAAACAATAGAAAAATGAGAACTCAAAGAAATCCAGAAATAGCATTTATTTCTTAAAAGAACAATACATCATGAATAGAAAAGGCTAAAATACAAAAAAAAATACGTAATTTTTAAAAAAGAAAGACCAATGAAAAATTTTCTAGAATGTGGTGCTGACTAATAAAAAGAAAAAAGAAAAATGAGCTTTTAAAAGACAAGATGATTATAGTTAGGTCTAACAGTAATTCCAGAGGAAAATAAAACTGCACATGGGGGAAGCAATATTCAAGGAGACAGAAACGAAGCATTCTCCACAACAAAGGAAAAACATGAACCCTTCCATTTCAAGTTCACACTGAATGCTCAGCAGCATAAGTAAAACTAAACTGATACCTCAATACGTTATAGTAATTAGAACATCAAGATGAAGAAGAAAAACTTAAAAAGTTACTAGATAGAAAAGTCAAATGACCTACCACACACACACACAAAAAAAAAAGGAAAAGAAAGAAACCTGGTTAGAGTAATAGCAGATTTCTCATTAACAGCAATAAGTGTTAGAAACCACTGTAGCATCTGCTTCAGCAGAAAGAAAAATCCAGAAGAAAGAAGTGGAATTCAAGAAATAGCCATGATCTGCATTATTGATGAAATGTTACTATTATAGTTATTTTCTTTAAAATATTTTAATCAAATTTTTATTTAAAAAATTAGAACTAAAATTCTTATACTACCAGGAAAGATCAGAAGAATGGTGCATAACAAATATGTAAAATGTGCTAAGGTTCTAATTTATTTAGGAGAATAATTAGGTTTGTGTCTTTATTTTACCCAGCTAATAAAAATTAAAGCATCCTCATATCTGAATTTCAGATAAACAATAATTTTTAGTATATTCCATGGATATTTGGAACATATATACCTGTGTGGTTTCAGGGAATCTTCCCAGCAGTCTACAAGGCACTATTTGTGTCCCCAACTCCCAGGCAGGAAGATGTTCATGGGCAGGTAAGAATTCTCCTTGCCCACATATTTCTCAAGCCACAGAACTAATTGTTGAACTCAGATCCCCTGCCTCCCATACTATGGGACCAGAGCAGGAGCAGGGTCCAAGGCTGTGGAGAGCAAATATTTTGATTTCTTATCTTTCTTGTAGCAAAATGGCCATAGCTCTTCAAAAGATGACCGAGGTTATATATGTAATATGTCTGTATCAGTTATCTGTTCCATTACGACAAATCAGCCCCAAACACAGAGACTCAGAATGATACCATTTATTATCCCACAGCTTCTGTGGGTCAGGATGTCCTACCTGTCACTACAGGAACAGCTCTGCAGACTAAGAGCTGATCTGAATCCCTATGAAGCCAAAATATCCCTGTGGGAAAAGATCACATTCAGTTTGTTGTCGTGTCCCAGTACATCACAGTGACTGGCATGAGAACACACTACTGAAGCTTGCGCATCGATGAGTCATCTTAAACCTTACCTGGGCTCTAAACCAGCTCTGTGAAATGAGATTTTAATAGTACCAATGGCGGGGCCTTTAGGATATGTCACTGAAGGTCTCTTTTACAAAGTGACAACTGGATCACACCATTTCCACAGTACCAAAAATAATGATGGGGAGGGAGGCAGAAGTTGATGACAAAAACAAACTGTATAGAAATCTGAGGCCCTATGTACTTAAAAAAAAAAAAAAAAAAACAAAAAAACATGCTTTACTGAGCTATTATTCACATCTTATAACTTGACCTATGTTAAAAGTACACAGTTCAGTAACTGAGAATATTCACACACCTGTCCAACTACCACCACTATCTAACTTTAGAACATGCTCATTGACACAAAACGAAACCTGTTAACAGTCATTCCACATGTGTCCTCCCTCCCACCTACCCTCATCCTGAGCCAACCATTCATTTACTTTTTGTCTCTATAGACCTGCCTATTCTGGACATTCCATGTGAATGAAACGATGTGCATGTCACCTTCTGTGACAGGTTTGTTCCATTTAGAATGTGTTTGAGGTCCACCACATTGTGGTGCATATCAGTTTGCCATTCTTTTTAGGGCTGAACAATGCTCCATTGTACGACTAGATCACATTTACTTTATTCATTATGATAGACATTTCGGTTGTTTCCACTTTGTGGCTATTGAGAATATATTATTTTTAACCGTACGCATTTTCATGTACAAAGTTTTCTCTGAATGTGCCTTTTTATTTCTCTTGAATATAAACCTAGAAGTGGAGTTACTGAGTCATGTGATAAATCTATGTTTAACCTTTTGAGGAACTAAAAAACTTTTCCAAAGCAGTTGCACTATTTTACATTCTTTCTAGCAATGTACGAGGATCCCAGTTTCTCCACATTCATCTCATCACTTATTCTTTTTTGAAATAACTGTACTAGTGGAAGTAAAGTGGTATCTCATTTTGTTGTTATTTCCTAGTCCTTATAGACCATTTATATATCTTCTTTGGGAAAATGTCTATTAAAATCCTTTGCTCGTTTTTAAATTGAATTATTTCTCTTTCTATTATTTTGTTCTAAGTTTTTATGTATATGGTGATCAAAAGTCCCTTCTCAGAAATATGATTTGCATTTATGTCAATACCAAGTTGACTTGATTTTATTTGGTTTATTAGCAGTACAGTCATATGCAAAAGAATGAAACTAGACCACTATCTAGTACCATATACAAAAATTAATTCGAAATGATTAAATGAATAAAGCCATAAAATATATAGAAGAAACAAGGAATATACTCCTTAAGGTATATCCTTGAGAACTCAACTCCGCCGTCAAGGGAAACAAAAGCCAAAAAAAATAAATGTACTACATCAAACTAAATAACATCTGCACAAAGAAACTATCATCAAAACTAAAAGACATATTACTGAATAGGAGAAGATATTTGCAGACCATACTTCTGATAAGCGGTTAATATCCAAAATATATAAAGAACTCATAAAACTCAACAACAGAAAAGAACAACCTGATCAAAGTTTGGGTAGAAGATCTACACAGACACTTCTCCAAAGAAGACATACAAATGGCCAACAGACACATGAAAAGATATTCCAAGCTCTGTTAGAAATGCAAATCAATACAACATTGAGGTATCACTTCACACCTGTAAGGATGGCTATTATTTAAAAGACTGGAAACATCAAGTATTGGCAAGGATGCAGAGAAAAGAGGATGCTTATATACTGTTGGTGGGAGTGTAAACTGGTACAACCAATAAGGAAAACATATGGCGATTCAAAAAAAAATTAAGAATGGAAATTCCCTATGATTCCATTATCCCATTTCTGGGTAAACCCCCAAAAAGCACAAAAGCATTAATCCAAAGAGATATTTGCACTCCATGTTATTTGCAGCACTATTTAGAATAGCCAAGAGCTAGAAACAACCTGTCTCCATCTACAGATGAGTGAGTAAAAAGATGTGGTACCTAAATATAGTGGAAAACTACCTGTTAAAAAAGACGAAACCCTGCCATTTGCAAGCAGATGGTTGAACCTAGAGAAAGTAATTTTTAGTGAGATAAAACAGGAGGAAGACAAATCACATATGATTTTACTTATATGTAGTATATAGAGGAAACCAAAAATTTCACCAGATCAAATATAGACTCTTTAGTGAGTCAAATTAGTGGTTACCAAAAGGGAAGGTGGGGTGAGTGAGCAAATTGAGTAAAAGGGGTCAATTATATGGTGAACAGTGGAAGTGTACGTTGGTGCTTTTTATAGAAAACATTTTGATCCACCATACTCATCAAAGGACCCATCAGAGGTCCTCTTCCCTCCTCTGATACTGAGTTGCATCTTCTCATAATCATCCTTCCTTACTCTTCTTTACTTGAAATTCCAGGCATAGCATTTTCTTGGTTCTATAAGAATGAACAGAGATTATTTGTTCTGCTGTTTATAGCCTTCTTCCCAATGGAGAGAAAGAAGCTAAATAAATTTCCCTCTTAAAAGATAAATAGAAATGTCAGATTAGGGCAATGATAAAGTACGATTTACTATCTGGTACCAACTCCCATAAATGCAATTGAAAAGCATAATCTGGGAAATTGTAAATAGAATTCATTTTCTTCTGTTTTCTGTTTGGAGCCTGGTATTTCTCCTAATTACATTTACATGATCTGTTTGTTAATTGTTTAGAAGCAGCTGGTCCAAAATAAATGGAGACAATGATAGTAATTTGCATATGCTTTTTTATTATAATTAAAGTTCCAGAAACAAGTTTGAGTCCTTACAATGCAAAGTAGTTATATAAGACTATGTTTTACAGAATGAGCTCACGGAAAGCTAAGAATATTGACATATGGGATTTGTCCAGTTGCCTAGAAGCTGAGTTAGCTAGTATGTTCAGCACTCCATTGTGGAAATAAAGAAGTAAATCACTAGAAAACATTGACAACTGACCTATTAAAAAAAAAATAAACTTCTTTCTAGAAACAGTACACATTTCATGTCAATTTCTTACAATTAAAAAGAAGTACTCAAGCTTTCACATCTTTTTAAGTTCTGTTTTAATCAGTATAAGAATGGATGACGATTGTTTAAAAGATTTCAGCATCAGAATGTAAACAAAGGGTGCTTGGTAGTCAGTTAACAAGAGAAATCCGTTAATCATGATAACCTTAACAATCCAATAATGCAAGCGAGTTGGGGTTTGTTTTTAATGTAGAGCTGATCTTATTGTTATTGATAATAACTACCATATATCAAATTTGATCACATGCTTTAGTGTATCATATAAATTATTTAATCGTCACAATAACCTAATGAAACTAATGGATTAGTTTCCCAGGGTTATCATAACAAAGCACCACGGGCTAGTTAAACAACAGAGATTTATTCTCTGTTCTGGAGACTGGAAGTCTGAGACCAAGGTGCAGGCAGGGCTGTTCCTTCTGAGGGCAGTGAGGGGAGGGTTGCTCCGGGTCTCTCCTTGTGGAGATGACCCCCTTCTCCCTGTGTCTTTCCATCGTCTTCCTCCTCATGTCTGAGTCCAGTTCAATCTCTTTATAAGGACACCAGGCATTTTGATCTGGAACCTATCTTAATGACTTCATGTTTAACTTCGTGACCTTTTCAAAGACCCTATCTCTAAACATGGTACTAGGAGCTTCAGACTTCAACACGTGAATTTGGGGAAAGGACATAATTCAACCAATAACAGCTAAGGAAATGGGCCCAGAAAAATTGCTAGAAGTTCAAAGTCTCTAGATGGATCTTTTCCCTTCAGTGTCCCCACCCAATTTCAGTCTCTCATGCACCCAGGGTTCTAGTACCTCCCACCAACTGCTCCTCCCACACCAGCCTCCAGCTAGCCCCACACCCTCTTCCTTGAGGATCCATTGAATGTTCTAGCAAGAACTTGCCTCCATGAGATTCTTTGAGTGGTCCCCATCCTCCACCACTCCTCTTCCCTCACTACTATCTCTCCCTTCCAAGAGACCATAAGTGAGACACCACTGGCTTTCTTTGAATAAAACTTACTCTGTTATCTTTCAGAGGTTCTCTGGGCTTTCCAAGGTCTCTACCCACAAACCAAGATAATGAATTCAGGAGAACATTTGAGAGATCTCCAAAGAAATGTCTGTGCTCACTGCACAAATCTTTCTCTCACAACTTATCACCTTCATGAGCTTTCCTAACCCTGACACCCCTTCCCTGTAATGACGTACCCCTCCTTTATGCACTACAGGCCCCATATAGGTTTTTATCAGATACCAGCCACACTTTATTGTAGCTACTCATTGTCATATCTGCCTCTCCACCAGACTCTGAAGTCTTATCCTTCTCTGAATTGTGTCTTATCCTTCTCTGAATCCCCAGTGTTTACATTTTGCCTGGTACTTATTGGTGAGTAATATGTGCTGGATGAGTAGATGGCTAGACAGATAGATGAATGGACAATATACCCTATACCCCAAAATTTTCTCCACTCAGCCATGTGATACATAAAATCACAAATTCAATATTACAGTATGAAATTCTCTTCATTTGGTTTGAGCATCTGTGTCTTATTGAAGGATGAAGGCTATTTGATTGTTTTAGTCTCAGTGTTTTAGCCTCTCCTTAGGGGGAGGTGTATGTGGCTATTAGGAGCAATGACTGCCTGAGGTGCTTAACGAGGGGTGAAGGAAGGAAGGGGAAGATACAGAAAAATAGATCAAAAGACTCAGGGAGCTTTTCCTCTCTAACAGCTTTTCTGAAGCAGCTCTGGTTGCCATAGCAACAGCAGCAGCGGGTGGTGCTCCCTCCCAGCATCCTACCTGCTGCTCAGGAGGCATCGAAAGCCACAGCCTCTTCCCCAGCAGGGCACTCTCCCGGCATCTCAGTGCAGTTGGGTTCAACACAGGGAGCTGGCCACTTGGGCCGAACCAACAAGGGTAGCAAAGAAAGAAGCTGACAGGGGTGGAGCAGGACCACAGTGCTGCCAGAAGGTGACCGTTAATGCGTGGGCACAAGGATACAAGTGACACAAGAATAAAGGAGGAAGCTGCCACCATGGGCAAATAATCGCAGCTGGAGCAACAGCTCTCGGGGATGATTACCTAGAGAGCCTCTGACTTAATTGATTTTATATGACCTCCTGACTGCAAAAGTGGGACTGTCAAACAATAAAGGCAATTTCAAAGGACAGCTGCCTGCTCCAATGGACATCTCACACAGAATTGTTTACTGGAGCTCCTAATGACTTATCCTTCTCCACCAAGCAGAAAACGCTTTTCTCAACAAGAAATGGGAAAAATGCCAGTTCTATGAATAGGCGACTGTGCACGAGGGAGTCACGACCGTGGGTACTAGCAGTCTTCCTAATTGAGTCTGCAGCTTTTTTGTAAGATTTGTCCATTTCTGCAGCAGAAATGTGATTTGGAAATGCTAACAAAATAATACCCTCTCTCTAAATTCTTCTGTTCATTCTAAGTCATGAGCATAAAGCAAATCGACAGTATATTTTTGGCAATGTGTGAGGAAGGGGGAGCACGAGGGGTAATCCAAAATTACATTTGATACACATGTCAATTTTATTGATGAACACCTAAAGAAATTGTGATTTCAGGAAAATAATATTTGGGCTCCTAAAGGTTTTCTTTTTAGAGAGAATTATTTTTCCATCCACGCTAAAGGGAAAATGAATCCAAACAATTCCTAGAGTTGATCGCGATTCATTGAGGAACGAAACAACAGAAACATGTAATTTCACAGCAACTCCCACCCAGTGCAGCCTCTCATTACCAGCAACAAGCCAAATCATTTACTTAGCAACCCTGCTGCTGGCATTTAGCCTTTGTCTTCCTCACATCTGTGCTTCAAGTATGAGGCATTTAATAAACATGTTTATAAGCCAGTCATTTATTTCTGGCACTATTTTTGTTTCTTTTTACACCAAACTCCATTCATGGGGAGGAAACATGTTAATTGTCTCATTGTTAAGTGACCTTTCTTACTATGTTGTTATGAGATTGTGCAGAGCATGCAAATGAGAGTGGCCTTAAGAAATGAAGCCTAGTATAGGCTGTAGGTTGACATCTTTGTACCACAGCAGTCAGCAGTGAAGCATCAAGCAACGGTGGAGTGGGAGGGAGAGCCACCTTGAAGCTATCCCGAAGGCTTCCCAGAGTCAAAAAATACCAGAAAGTCACGATGCATTCATGACCTCTAGGTGACACTGTGTAGCGTTTCATGCTGCTGCCACATATTATGATGGAAAAATCAAATAGAGCTAATTTGACCTGGCTTATAAAAATTTTGTATGAAAAACAGGCAGATGGAGATGCCTGCTCAAAGACTGTTGACATGCTTCTAAAACAGAGGTTCACACCACAATAGCTTCTTTGTCAAAAATGTCATCCTTGCATCTATGTTGTCACTGTTGATGCCTTGGGAGCAAAAAATGCGCCGGAGGGTGCCCTGTGGGGGGCGCGTCAGCTCCTCAGTGGGAGAGGCCAGCAGATGGACTCGCTAGTCTGCGCCTCTCTGCCCACCAGCAAACTCTGTCATAGAACCTGAATCACGGAGTCTATCAGTTAACTACTGACATGTAACAAAGTGGCCCCAAACTTGGTGGCTTAAAAGAACGACTACTTATGATTTCTCGTAAACCTATGGCTGCTCTGGACCAGGCTCATTTGAATTCAGCTGGCAGATCGGTTGCGGGTGGATGGGTCTAGGATGGCTCCATCTGTGCCAAGTCGGTTCTACGTCATGCAGTTTATACCATGTCCAACAGAGGATTCTTCTCATGGGGAGGGGAGGGGAGGGGAAGAGGATCTCAGAAGAGGAGAGGAGCGTCTCAGCCCTCTACCACATAATCAACCACGTTCTGCCCTCTCCCCAGTGTTGTCATGGGTATTAAATGAGATGATCTCTGCGTAGAATGTAAGAATCATGAAGTGTTATAAAGCAAACATAATCTCATGAGGCACCCGCCAGTGCTTCCTGTCTTGGTGCTGTCCTTCACAGGACACGCAAGACTGTACCCCGACTAGAGATGAAGCCACAAGGACATTGTGGGCAGAGAAGGTCCGGTGAGGTAGTTTATGTATTTATGTCCTTCACCTTGTGCTACAAAGCTTTGCAGTAGCTCGCTACAAGGATGCACACACGCACACATGCGCACACACACTCACACACTCACACGTACTCACACACATGCCCACACTCACACACATACACATGCCCACGCACACCCACACACACACTCAAACATACTCACACACATACTCACACACATACACACATACACACATACACACACATACTAACACACATATACACATACTAACTCACACATATATACACACATACTCACTCACATACACACACTCACACATACACAAATACACACATATGCACACACATACACACATACGCACACATACTCACATATACACATGCATACTCACACACATACTCACATACACACACATATGCACACATACACATATGCACACATACACACACATACTAACACACATATACACATACTAACTCACACATATATACACACATACTCACTCACATACACACACTCACACATACACAAATACACACATATGCACACACATACACACATACGCACACATACTCACATATACACATGCATACTCACACACATACTCACATACACACACATACGCACACATACACATATGCACACATACTCACACACATACACACATACTCGCTCACGCATACACACAGATGCACACGTACATACATACTCACATACACACACATACTCACATACTCGCATACACATACACACACATACGCACACATATACATATGCACACACACATACTCGCTCACACACATACACACAGACACACACACATACACACATACCCTCACACATACACACATATGCGCACACACATATGCACACGCATACCACACACACACCAGCACACCATGAGTAACAACAAAGAATCCGGCAGAAGCTGTAGACGCAGGTGGCGGCGACTGCTCAAGTAACCAGAACGGGGGGCAGAGAGGCGCACAACATCCTCAACAAACGTGGGTCTACATCTGGTCCTTTGAAAGAGGGACACGTGAAGCTTCCAGAACCAGGCATCACCAGCTGAAAATTTTATGACTTCAAAACTACCTATGACCAGATGTACAACCATCTCGTCAGGAAAGACAAAGAACTCTACAAGCAGAATGGCGGTTCACATGTTGGGCAGAAATAAGAGAATCGAGCTGCTCCGGAAAGGATCCAGAACTGCAGATGCCTGGGATCTGGCCCTCACCTGAGAGAGTGCACCAGCAGGTGGTGGAAGAGCTCAGCTTGGGGCCAGGAAGGCCGGCAGCCCGTGCTCACGGCCACGTGGCATCCAGCACAGCCGCGAAGAGGCCGCCAGGGGGCCTTCCTCCTCTGCGAGCTCCGCGGGGGCACCCAGCTCCCGGGGGACTCGGAGAACGACGTCAGCCAGCGACGTTCTGCTCTCTGTCTGCTTCTGCTGACCGCCGCCTGGACGTTCCTCCCACCCCGCCTGCAGATAAGCCCATATAAACTGTACCTCTGAAATGAGCTGGACACGAATGCCCAACTGAAAACAGTTTTTCCTATCCCTCTTTTCCTACAAGTGGGATATTGTTATAAAGTTTTTCCTTGAGCCAAAAAGAAAAACATGGTTTTTACAGTATAACTCGGACATGCGTGTTCTTGGCTGCGCCGAGCCCTGCGCCTGCTGCTGGGCTGAGCAGGAGCTGAACGAGCACGCTGTCCTCTCAGCAAAGAAGCTGCACGTGTCCCAATAAACATGCTGTTGGCAAACATAAATAAATAAATAAAATGTCTCCCTGATCCTGATGGTCTGCATTTGGTGAAAGAACAGAGAATCAGAGCTAGGAAAAATGTAAGTGGTGGTAGGAAAGCCTACCTAGGGTTAGATATGGGTAAGGGACAGTACCACAAGTATGAAAGCCGTAAGGACAATCTCTTGGCATTTTTTTAGTCTTAATATGTGATTCTATTTCCTAAAAGTCAAGTAAAAAGAGATGTGTCTCCTGCAGTATGGGCCACAACTGATCTCACCTGCAAGGCAGCCGCACACCCCACCTCACCCTCTCTGCGTGTTGGCTGCTGCGAAGCCCTTCAGCAGGTCCCAGCAAGCTCACTTCCCTCCCTGGTCTCACCTGCTGCATCCACTGCAAGGCCAGGAGCTCAGCCATAGACTAATAGCAGAGACAGTGTGCAGGTCAAGATGAGCGTAAGATGAAGAGTGAATAAAGCAGATTTTTCTGTACAGCTGGTGACTCAACGCTTCCTTTAAAACGAATTCAAGTTTGAAAAGTAAGTCGATATAGATAGTATTATTATTAACTCAGAGCACAGATGATAGATATATCAGTAAGGCAAGCCTATGCAGGTGTTAGGTAAATACCTGCAGTCTGGGGAGCACCCTCATCTAGGACACCCATTTGTGAGCTAATTTGCCTCCCAGTGAAGTTTCCAGGAGTTGCCAGTAGACAGTATCTCCCTGACTGGAATCTGTGCCCCACAGGACCATGTAAGACTGATGGGCAGGAAGAAATATTATCAGTTATATCTATATTTATATGTAACAATATGAAGGGAGTGAAGCTTTAAAGCCATTTAAATATTCTGACTGACACAGGACACTGGATGGCTTGGCCAGCTTGCCAGATGTTCCTGCCCCTGTGGGTCTAGGTATTTTGGGGGGAAAGTGGAAGCTCTCTGACTAGAGTTGACACACTTTCACCGAATGGCCACATGCTGTAGTTCACATGTGTCTAACTAAGCGGCTGTACAGAAGGCAGCATCTAGTCTCAGCTACGCTGACTCATAAAATGCACAGGACCCAAGAAGCATCAGTCATAAGCACAAGCAGATAGAGACTGGTGGGCCTGCACTTCTCTGACTCCAGAAAGGACAGTTTATCAGTCACCCTAGGATCTGATCGTACTGGTAGAAGTCACCTCCAAAATGTAAAATAAAATTTTAAAACTCCTTAAAATATGATTTACCTCCAACCTTGTGAATTAAGAACATTGCCTTGAGTTTGTACTGTGCCCTTGATATTAGCTCATGGGAGCAGGAGAACATCAGGATCAGGGGATATTTTTAAAACAAAGCAGCCAGGACATTCATCATCATCACTGAGTAATAATGTTCTACTAACGAATAAAACAAGAAAAAGGTCACTTACTTCATCTCTGGTCCTTTTAAATTGTTCATTTAGGTGTGTTGTATAATATCAAGAACACACTTATATACTGGCACATATATACATACCATTTATAAATAAACCTATACAGATTGGGAGAACATACTGGCACATATTTTCACTATTGAGGTATATAATTAAAACAGTTGGGATACCGCTGCTTTAAATAGTTAAAAAAAAAAAAAAAAAAAGAAAAAAAGAAAAAAAATTAGCTGGCTGAATGGAATTACTAAACTTAAAATCACTGCATTTGGAAAATGCCACAAAATTATTTTAATCGTAAAATAATTGCTCTGAGAGTACTCTTCTGCTCATGGGCTAATTACTGGATGTACGGCTCACAGAGGCCACCTCCAGGTTGTTACATTATTGTTGGTGTACAGGAAGAAACTCTCTTGACAATTTGACCAGTGGACAGGCATCTAAATTAACCAAATTTAATCAAATTAATCAACTAGATTAAATTGTTAATATTTATCTAATGCAAAAGGACACATAGAACACTGCCTTGCTTCCTGCTACTGGACACTGTTAGCTGAATCATTAAAAAAAAATTCTAGAAACAACTAAGTGCTCTTCAATAGATAAGGAAGATGCAGTACAGAAATGCAAAGGAATGGTATTTAGCCATGAGCACGAAGGGAGTCCTACCGCTTACAATAACATGGATGGACCTTGAGGATATTCTGCTAAGTGAAATAAACCTGAGAAAGACAAATACTGTATATCACTTATACATAGAATGCAAAAAAGCATAAAAACAGAGTACAAAGGTAATTATCAGGAGTAAGGAGTGGGGAGAAAGGAGAGATGACGTTTTAGGGTCCAAATGTGTAACTAGAAGATAATTCCTAAGATCTAATGCATAGCATAGTGATTATAGACAATACTGTATTATAGACATCAAACTCGCTAACTAGATCCTGATTATTCCCACTACAGAAAAAGAAATAAACGTGGGTTGTGTTGGAGGTATAAGTTAATGCTACAGTAGCAATCATGTTGCATTATACAAGTGTATCAACTCAGTTGTACCCCTTAAACCTGCACAATGTTATGTGTTAATTACATCTCAATGGAAGGAAAAAAAAGAAACAGAGTGGTGAGGAGCATTAGATCAGGTAATGGATGAGGTGTAATATACACGTGATCAAGGTATGATCAATTTAAATTTATTTTCTTGAAACATATAGTATTATAAACTAATAATATGCTAATAAAAATCAGCTGACCCTGTGAAAAACTGATTTATTTATGTATAAAAATGATGAATGCAGATAGAAGTCCATCACTCTGTCTCCTGGTTGTCTGCTGTCCCATAACCACATGTTGAGGACATGTCAATAAAAGCTTTAAGCCTGAGTTGGAGGGCAGATGGTGCCCATGAGTGGACAAGCCAACATGAAGCTCATTTGCTGCTCCTATAAAATAACCAGCCTTAGAAACCCACCCTATAGGATGGACAGAAGAGAGGTATAACATTGAGGTGAAATCTCTATGTTCCATGGAATGATGCTCATTTTTTTAAAGTAGGTGAGAACATTCTTTGAGTCCAATCGGATGAGAACACAACTATTACTACAGAGTGAATGTGCCCCCACCCCCACCTCCAAATTCATATGCTGAATTCTATACCTGCAAAGCTGGTGCTATTAGGTATTGGGGACTTTGAGACTTTTAGGTCATGAGTGGGGAGCTCTCAATGGATGGTATTAAAGATGCTCTTTACAAAAAAGATTCCCTCACTCCTTCCACCACGGGAGAACACAGGGAGCAAGCGCCAGTAGTGAACTGGGAAGAGCATCCTCCCCATCACACTGCCATGTTGGCACCTTGATCTTGGACTTCACAGTCTCCAGAGCTGAGAAATAGATTCCGGTTATTTACATGCTACCTCACTGGTGGTATTTTGTTATAGCAGCCTGAACAGACTCAGACATCTATGAAGTTCATTAGTTATTAAGTTGATAAGGACTATGCTTACCAGTATGAAAATGTTTAGACTAGTTCGGATGGCAAAAGGCATTCATCTGACATTTTATTTAATTTAAGCAATGAGAAATGTTACCAGATCCCAGCTGAGAGGTCTACTGAGGTCTATTATATTTGAAACAATGTCTCTAGGACCTTAACAGAGAGGTACCTTAGGGAAGAGCCAACCAAAATAAAAACAGTCCAGTGAAATGGAGTCTGTAACCTTTACTTGTAACTTGAAAGGGGGAAATGATCAAATGAAGGAAACTCAAGCATGGCAAGGTGACAGCCCTCAGAGCCCAGACTAAGTCGAGTCAAAAACTAAGACATTTATAGCAGTTTTTCAGGTCATCCTGAAAGGGGCTTCGGATATTTCCTTATCCTTTAGACCAAGCAATCATAAATACAGATAAACCATACATGAACAGTGCCGTTGGAGAATCGTCGTGCATTAGGCAGTCTCCGAGAAAGCCTTTGGGCTCCTGAGCATGTGTGCCCCCGGGGGAGGGGGGAGTCCCTGCTCCAGTGGCTGGACCTGGGTCCCGGTCAGGTGTGGCTCATTGTAAGTAACCAATCAGACCAGTCACTCAAACATTTAGCTATTCTGACTTATTCCTCCACATGTAATTTTCTCCATATATGCAAATACAACTGAGTTTCTTAACCAACAAACTGAGACTCTGAATCATCAAAAGATCATCTCTCAAAATAACCTCCCTGCCTATTCATTTCCTCACTCTTCATTTATTCATTCAATTGTTCTACAAATATTTATGGAGTCCCCACTGTGTACCAGTCAGTGTCCTGGGTGCTGGAGTGAAAAAAAGAGACAAAAATACGGTAAGTTCTAGAGTTAGAAGGGATAAGTACTAAGAGTACTTTAGAGGAGGAAACATGAAAAATGGATAGTGCCAGTTGGGGAGGGGTGTCATCCTAAATAAAGTGGACAGGAAAGACCTCACTGAGAAGAAAACATTTGAGCAAATTCTTCAAGGAGGTAAGAAGGAGCAATGTGGAAAGTACATTTTAGGAAATGAGACTGGGGGCAAAGACCCTGCAGTAAGGGAATATTTGACATGTTCCAGGAAGAACTCAAGGGGAATGAATAAGAAAAGAAGCAAACATGAGGTCAAGAAGGTGGCACCCCAGGAGCAGGACAGGAGGGAGGCAGAGCTTTGGGAGTCTCGAGATCAAATTAGCTTTTACTCGAGGTGGGCTACAAAGCCATTTGAGGGATTAAAGCAGAGGGGCCATCTGGCTTGATTTCACTGGGAGCTGTGAGCAGGCCAGAGCCATAGCCCCTCCACCCCTCATCAGAACAGACTACATGAATCTGATCAGGGTATAGATTGAGCTGAGGGCTTCAGGAGCCGCTGAGCTTGTCACAGGAAAAGCAAGAAGATGGCAGAGTTTGGTGGATGGCAAGAAGACCCAAAGAAGTTCCAAAGAGAGGGGAGGTCCCTCTGAGGAGCAGCAGGAAGTGAACTCAGAAGGAGAAGTAGAACAGGTGACAGAGGTGGCAGTGTTAAATGTCAACCTTGGGGCCCTTTATTCATCCTCTAGACCAGTGGCTTTCAAACTTAGTTTCTCTTTCTCTTTTAGCAGCAAGACTTTTTGGATGAAATGAAACATATGAGAAGTGCAATAAACAAAACAGACTCAGAACAGAGCAGGGAGGATCCCTGCAAATGCAGCTGGTCCCCACCCCACCCCAGTCCTGGAGAACAGCTGGAGTGGGTGGGTGGATGCCTCAGGGCCCAGATGAAAAGTCTTAAGTATTAGAGCAGGAAAGTGGAAAGTGAGGGGGGGGAAAAAAGGGCAGGGAATAAAAGGCACAATAAACAAAAGGGAGATCTGAGTCCTTCCTCCTTCTCTCCTCTTTCTGGTACCCACTAACTGTGAAAACCCCTGCTTTGGGTAAACAGATGTTGAAATAAATTGCTAGGCCCGAGATGGAGCCAGTTCTGCCCAAGACACCAGGGCAACAAAACCATAACTCAGAGAATTTCCATGTCTATAGATGTTCTGCTCAACAGACGCCAAGTGTACCAGTCAGGCCCTCTCCAAACACCAAACCAATGCCCAGCTCTGTACCCAGTTCCCGTGCCTTATTCGATTTCCATTTTTTCTTCCATGTTCCTTAATCTTTATCCTCTAAAAGCTCATTGCCTTTCCACCCCATTTTGTATTCTCTGGATCCTTGGGAACGGAGATTGACCCCTTCTGAAAGTGTTTGTATTATTAAATAGTCTTCTTAAATCATTTTTTAACACAGGATTCAGAAGGCACTTCTTTTCCTCTTCCTCTTACTCCTCCTTTTCTCCACCATCATCTTTTCTTTGTTCTCTTTTTTTTTTTTTTTTTTTTTAATGTTAACCAAGCAACCAATACCTACCAACTCCCCATACACACAAGCACCAGCTCCTTGATGGCAAAAGCGAGCTTCCCGGGAGCAGAAACCTCGGGTCTGACCTGGTGCCTGGCATACAACCAACAATAAATGGTGTTGAATTATCAGTGACAGAGGGATAATAGGCAGGATTTTTTCAGTTTCTTCATTTCAGAGGCTAAATTCTATTATTCTTGTATTTCTTTTAGCAAAGACATAGATGAAGCCATTTTGAGAGATTCAGTTGCTGATGACTGATTTCAACATTTTCTCTGTTCAAGCTTCTAACAGCCAGCACTGCCTGGCGTCTGCAGAGTAATGACCGTTCATATTCTGAATCATGAGGCTGCGGCTCTGCAGAGCTTTGACTCACCCCAGGAGCACACATTCCATCCACAGAACTTCAGGGCTGCGAGCTGCCTGGTGTCTGACAGAGACTGGCAGTGCCCTTAAAGCCTCTCTGGAGGTGTCTGATGGAAGACTGAATGACCCTCCAAGATGGGCAGAGGGGACTCTACCCCTCCAAGGGGAGTGAAGGGGCAGACTAGAGTGGTGTCATCTGTGAATAGAATATTCTCTGGTCATGATTTCTCCTTTTTTTTCAATTGGCATAGAGTACGAGTTACGTATCACTAGGAAACTAGTTAAAGAGACTGCTCTACCCACAGGAATGCTGCACAGCACGGAGGCAGGGATGTATGTACTGATATGGAAAGAAACTCAGGATCTAATGTTTTTATGAAAAGGCTCATTACAGATCGTCATGCACAAACAATTTATATTTTAAAAAGCAAGGTTTCTGTGTCAGGTTGGAGAGAAGTGTTTTAAAAGGACACAGAACAATGTGGGTGAACGTAGACCAGGCGACTGGTGATGCGAACTCTGGAAAGGGAGACTGGAGAAGGCCAGGACTTGGTGGGCTTTCCCTGTATATTTTTATACCCATTTACAGTGTCTGACTTTTTAACAAGTATGTATGACCTTTTTGTAAGTAAGAAAAATATATAATCAGTCACCCGCAGATGGGGAACAACTTTCCACTCTACAGGACAGCTCATTGCACTCGGAGCAGGAACACAGCCCTTCAGAGAGAGAAGAGGCCGTGTCTTTGCTCGTCTCTGCCCTAACGGTTGTGTGTCCTGAGACTAGTCACTTCACTTTTAGACCTCTATCAAGAGGGTGGAGCCAAATTTCCCCTAAAGTTTTGCCAAGCTCGAAATTGCTAAAGTAATAAACCCCAGGTAAGTGCCCATTTAAAATACTGATCAAGCAACAACTACCTAAGTGTACTATTTCCTTGATCATCAAACATTTCAAACATTTGAAGAAAAATAAATTCAGTGAGAATTTAAAAAAAAAACAAAACTACTGGACATTTAGACCCAGTGCTGATTTTCCAATAAACAATCATACTTATTGCCCAAGACTGAACTTTTCTCAGTTTCCTGATGCATGGTTTGCCCAAAGTTACCAAGACCTGCAAATTGCTTTTTTTTTTTTCACAGCCTCCTGCTCTGCACATATTTATAACTTCCAGTCCTCTTCTGGAAAAATAAATATGGAATTGCAAATTAGTTTGCTGTGGGGGATATCTAACCAACAATTAAGCCAAACAAACTTTATGACAAAGTAATAGGAAGAGGGACAGAATGATTTATTTGCAACCTAATTCAACATTTAAATAGCAGAGTGGATAATATATCAACACCATGAGATTTCATATAAATCTAAGACACCAGAAAATTAGTTATATTTCAATAATGTTTTAAAAATAGAAAATTTTAGTTCAAGCCAGTCCAACAGATTGTGTTTATCAGTCAAAGGGAACAAAGCTAATAAATAGGCCTGTTTAAATGCCCTTTCTAAAGCGATTTGACTTCCACATGAAGAAAGACGGCCTGGAGCAGACATACATTAAATTGTCAACAGTAATAGTAACAGAGGGTTTCCATGAACCCCCGTAAAGACAGCGTGAGAAGTCATGAAGGAAGGTTTGTGGATATTGAGACAAGGGGCTGCACAGCCACTCCTCGTCAAGACCACCCTTGTTTGAGGGCAGCTCTGTTTTGATGGCCTTCTTGCTTGAACTTATACTCCATGATCCTCAGCAGTCCTGGGATTTCAAATAACAAAAGGCAAAGTTTAATTCCATCTGCATCTCTTACTTAGGCTAGTTATGTAAGCTTTCTGAACCATCATCTTCTCCTCTGCAAAATGGGGATAATACCTAACCCAGAAATGTGGTCACACACAATGGAAGACTACAGGTAAAATGACCTACCATTGGTGCCTTAGACAAAGTAATCACTCAACAAATATTGCTCTTCCTCCTTCCAAACAAAGGCTATATTCCCATGGCCATGGGATACCATTTTCATGTAGTTTTGACTGCCCGTGCAAGTTGCCTAAGCTTTCTACAGCTATACTCTTATTTGGAGAATTGTAGTATTATTTCCTTTCCAGTCTCTTGCAAAAGGGTGTCATAAAAACTGATATTTTCAATTTTTAAGAATAATGAACTATTTATACAAGTGTAGGCAGCAACACCATTATTACTGTGCCTTTTGTATGAAATGGTAGGTACTGCCTAAAACTCTGAGAAAGAACCTTATGGAACATGTAACTTTTCTCCTAGAGTTTGCCTTTGGAAAACTGAGTCTAAAGAGAGGAAGTAACCTGTTCAAATCACTCAACCTATGAGGGGAAGAGCTAATGCTTGAACACCATCTCCCGAACCTTGGAACAGTGCAGGCTCCACCGGACCTCAGCCAGGATGAGGAGCTAATCTCTTGCAAAATCTGTTCATTGAAAACATCATCTCTCAGAGTCTATTTCTAGATTACCCAACTTGTGAGACATGGCCACACTCGGCTACTCAGCGGAAAAATGCAGAATTTTAGTTGTGGTCATGTGTATTCCACAGTATCCCTATATAGTCTTCGTATAATGTCTAATACATAGCAGACCTTTAAAGGTATTTATTGAATCAATGAATGAGAGTAATTGAATGGATGAGTGAATAATGGGAATTTTCAGGGAAAAGACAAAGAACCCAACAAATGTATTGATCACATATACATACTCGTGTTGGCAACATACTAAAGAAAACACTAAGTTACCCATCATCAGAAACATACAGAAAAGCTTAATGACACTCATTCTAATTTCACTGCAAGAAAGAGAAGAGAGTGAAGGTTTCATATCTTAAGGAAAAGGAAGAGATGTTTGTGTCTCATCTTCTACAAGACTTGTTAATACGTCATGCAGCTAGTTGAGAAAGGGTTTAGTGTGTTTGCTTACTTGCTTGTTTCGCAGAGAGCACATAGGTTAGGACAGAATTCTGCTGTGGTTGGGGAGCCTGAGTTCCCTGGGACAGGGGGAGATAAAAGACCTTGTTCTATCAACACATTTGACATGACAAGGAATTTTACAGAGAAAGAGGAAGTAATTAATCTATAAAATGTATTTCCTAAAGAGAAAAGTACATTTCTGTTTTATGGGGGGAGTCCAGGCTGTCAGACTCAGCAGTAATATCTGGGTGACTGAAATTCACCTGAGAAGGAAGCCTCTGAATTGGAAGAAGCGAGAAAGGAGAGTATTCAGGTCCCAGGCCAGAGCTTGGAGCCTGGAGCATTGAAGAAAGAATCTGGGGAAAACAGGGCTGCCAGTCCCACACCACTGTCTCCGAGGAAGAGTTTAGAGTCTGTGCAACAGAGCAACTCCTGTAGCTTTTCAGCGTGGCCTTCTGGAGATAATAACTAGTGACAGAACTTTAAACCAATGGGCAAGAAAAATTCTCAGGAGACACAAGGGTCTTCTGGTGCTCCCGTCCTCAGAGCAACTTGACTCCCTCAGTCCATGAGCACACATCTTATATTCAGATGAATCCTGTGAGGAGAAACAAAATGTACAAAGAATTCTACTTGAGAACATAGACCAACGATGTCTTGTTTTTGCTTTTGCTTTTAAATTTTGCTAGCCCTGGATCTCAAACCCAGATCCTTGGACTTTATATGGCCTGTACCTTAGCTGCTTTAACCGTTTGAGTCACAAGGCTACATTGCAATGACTTTTTAATACAATAGGCCCTTTAAGAAACTTCCAGAAGCAGCCTGCGCCTTGAACTCCCTTTGTGAAGAGGGATTCTTCCCTGTGTCTCAAGCTCTGAAACCCCAGAGCCAAAGCTAAATCTTATTGCTGACATTCCATTTCAATTTGACAGTTTTTATTTCATGACCAGCCCAAGACCAACATGATACTCTTTATTTTTCTGCCAGAAAACATAAGACTTTGCACAAGCTAAAAATAAAAGCCAACTGTGGCTATTATTCCTCATTAAAACTTAAAGTGTCAATCTCTAAACCCCAAGGAAAACGCTGAGAGGCAATAGCTGGGAGACAAGTATTGACTAGAGACAGGAAATGACAAATAGAAGTGGCAGGGAAATGTGACTGCACTTTCCCACCATCTCTCTACCACCTTCCACCCACTAACAACAAGGGTCTTCCTGTATGGAGCCCCATGACTGCAAGTTTCAATCACATGCCTCAGCCACATTTGTCATCCTCCAGCCCCAGTGCTGCCTTCGAATGCCTCATTCTCACCAGGAGGGATGAGGCGGACATTCCTCTCAGCACCACCCAGGCTGCTGACAAACTTCAGACCCCAGAGCTTCCCTAGCATTCCAGTCTCACCCCACTAACAACAAAGGTGCTCTGCTTCATAATCCTCTTTACCACCCAATGGAAAGGAACTATTTTAATCTCTATTTTATACAACAGGAAATTAAGGTTTAGAGAGAGTAAGAAACTGGAAAGAGATTGAACTATTAAATAAGGACCTCAGGGTGCAATTGAGATGTCTCCTATCTAAAAGGTAGGCATGGAAATGGCAAAAGTGCTCCCTTTAAAAAAAAAAACACAAAAACCTCTTCTCCCTGAGAACACAAGATCCCACCTGCGGTAACATAATGACCATCCACATATCCATCACCTAGAAAATAGTTGCTTATATTTTTAGCATATTCGCCTAATCAGTTTTTTGCTAACATTAATTTATATGGACATCATGAAAATAAGAATATTTTCCTTCTTAGAATTAATCTGTCTAATCAATCTAACAAAACTAATGATATTCTTTATCATCATCATTATATATTATATATTACCTGACCGTATTCAAATGCGGCCAATTGCTTCAAAATGTATGTTCCTCCCAGTTTAGTCCTTCCAGGATCCAATCAAGGTTGTTGTATTTCTTGAGTCATTTATAACCTAAAATAGTACCCTAGTGGGTCCTGGAAGCACTCTACCCATTTTGTAGAAAATAACACTAAGTTGATGAAGAGACCAGTCCCACTGTCCCTCAAAATGATCTATCTACTTTCTCAATTTGTTCAGTTACTGAATTTTCACTTGTCACTTAATTTATTCTACTCTCCCAAGCAGTCCCTATAAACTGGAGTTTGGATATAGAGGCTAGATTATCTTCAAGTTAAACATCGTAGGCAAAATATCATTATTGATTTTTATAATACTATAATATATCATGAAGTATGTATTTAATTGACCCATTATCACAAGCCACAGATTTTATCCTTCTATTATAAAGTCCATTTTTTGTGACCATTGGATAATCTGACACTTCAGCAGCACGAGAGTATCCAGTTCTCCATCGCTATGTCGCCTGCTGACTCAACAGCAACTGGTAATTCTTGCCTCAATCACTTACATCTTTAGGGGTGCAAAATAATGATTTTTCTGTGTCTATCATTCACCCTATAATAATTAGTTGAAATCTTATTAAAGAGAGAAAGAGCAAGAGAGAGAGCTTTTAGCTCATCAACTGCTCCTTCTAGAGAGGCAAGATAAATACTTATTATGAGCTATTACACTGTAACTCATAAGTAGGCAACAAATGGTGTTTTGCTTGTTTTGTCATTGGTTTTGGCTTTTCTGAGTATAATCTTATAGATTACAGATTTGTATATATTCATGTGTTTTATTTAGTTGTATTCATTCTTTTTTGAAGCTCAAATTGTCCCCTCTTTGACCAATAAGAGCCTCTTCAAACTGCCCGTCTTTCTGACAGGACAGGTTGTCTCAGATCCATCTTGCACACTCACTCAGACAGAACCAAAGTCAGCCATGTCTCTGAAAACCCCTGGTTCCTTTCAGTGGGAATGATGTTTAGAGACCAAAATCTGTTGATGGACATTTAGTTTGTTTCCATGTCTTAGTTATTGTGAACCATGCTGCTATGAACATATGGGTGCAAATATTTTTCTTCATTAGAGATTTTGTACTCACTGGGTATATGGCTAGAAGTGGGATTGCTGGAGCATATGGTAATTTAATCATTTTTTGTTGTTTTGTTTTTTGAGGAATCACCATACTGTTTTCAGAGAAGTTGTAACCAACAGTTAAGGATGGCTCCTTTTTCTCTACACCCCCTCCAACATCTGTTATTTGTAGACTTTTGTATATAAGTCATTCTCGACGATGTGAGGTGGTGTCTCATTGTGGTTTTTATTTGCATTTATCTGATGCTGAGTGATGTAGAACACTTTTCCATGCGTCTGTAGGTCATCTGTGTGTCTTCCTTGGAAAGGTGTCTGTTCAGTACTTCTGTCCATTTTTGAGTGGGTCATTTACCATTTACTTTTTTGTTGTTGAGTTGTGTGAGCTCTTTGTGTATTTTGAAGAGTGAGCTCCTATCTGATGTATGCTGTTTGAATATTTTCTCTAATACAATTGGTTGCCTTTTTTGTTTTAGTGGTATTTTCTTTCACTGTGCAGAAGTTTTTTAGTTTGATGATGCCCTAATTAGTTTGTTTTACTTTTGTTACTTTTTCAGTAACTGTTCTTTCCCCCAAAGGGTTTCTTGAGGTTGAGGTCATGGAGCATTTTTCCCATATTTTCTTCCAAGTATTTTAAGGTTTGGGGTCTTTGATCCATTTTTTTCTAAGTGAGATTGTTTTGATTTAATGAAAACTGAAGCAAATTGATACACTTAATGTTATCAAACTTTAGAAAATAGCCAATATGTCTCATGAAGGAAGATCAAAGAAATTGGGAAGCACTAAAGAAGCTCTAATCTGTCCTGTCAGTGGATCCAGAGCAGAAAAAAGGCCTGAGAGCAGCAGAGAAGGAGCTCGAGAGCAAACTGCAGAAGAGGGAGCTACTGTCCGCCTTGACAAAGCTCACTTCCCTGAGTTCATAGCCCAGGAACACGCCTATGGTGCCCAGAGGACTTTCCATGTATTCGGGGAGCAATGAGGAGCAGGAGAAGAGATGGCCCTTGGTGACATAGAAAAGTAGAAAAGTCCCCTCATTGTCAAGCACCATGTCATTCTTCATATGTCCAAGATTCATTACAGAGCCCGATGACCCAGGTCTGACAGGCGCCCACATACACCTCCCAGGAATGGTGACCAGAAGAGAAGGACTGGGACCCCCATGCAAGGAAATATTTAGATCTGGGTAGATTAACAACAACATCAGGATGATCGGGACCACAGAGCAGACGACCCAGTTCTTCAAACAGGGCAGCATGGTAAGTGCTTACTTCATGTTCCCAGCAAATGTACACTGCGTGTCGTCTGAGTCTGGTCACCAGGTCAGTGACAGGCCAGGACCTGGGCTTCAGGTTCACAGACAATGGGGTGTGCAGGTGCATCAGCTTGCTCTTTTTCATCATTTTTTCAAAATTTTGGACCAGTTCCGGGTCCGGTCTCCCGCACACCTCCACCAGCTCCTCATACACCCCTGTCAGGAGGACCCCCTTCAGGGTCATGCAGTCTTCACTTTCCATCAGCTGTTGAAAATCACTTTTCTTTCCTCCTCAATTCTCTGTTAAAAAAAAAAAAAAAAACGAAAACAAAAACCACCTCTGCTTACAGTAGAGTAAATGATTCACCTTCTGATATTCAGCACAGATCATCTTCGTCCAGTGAGTCACAAAATTCTCCCATGTTGTGATTTTCATGGTTTCTCTGTTTAGATTTCTCTGGTTTTCTTGAGTCTTTATCCACACAGACCTCATTTCTTTCAAGAGCTTGTCTCGGTATTCTTCGGCAACCCAGCTGATAGAGCAATGTCTGTGGGTCCTGCGTGTCCCGGATGCAGCGTAACATGCAGAGCTGGCATCTGTCTAACTCACGGAAGTTCTTGGTTCTCCTGTGTCTCACACACATCTGCCCCTCAGAACTCGGTACAAGGAAGAACCTCGCCCATCTGGCAAAGAACACCCATTCTTCAGAACAGTATTGCTTTTTAAATTCATGTGAAGCAACGGCTCCTTGCACACAAGTGAGGCAGATGCTGGGCCTCCTCCCAACAGAGGCAGAGACAAAGCCTGCAAAAGCTGTGCCCACAGCCTCTAGTGACTGGGTCTATGAACTAGCTCATGCAGATGGAGCAGGTAAATCCATTCTGGAAGGTATTATTGCTGATGGGGGTTTTGTTAGTGGACTCTGCCATTCTTGATCAGTAGTGATCCTGGTTAATTCAGCCAAAGGAGGAGGTGCTCACCCTGTGGCAGCTGGGAGTTCAGAAGCCTCCACAACTCAGCCAGTTCTGAACTCGTGGTTCTGGAGAACGAACCTGGCTCTTCACTGGTTTTGCTTATTTCTCTCTTAGATCTATTTTGAGTTAATTTTTGTGTATGGTGTTAGTGAATACTCATTTCTTTTTGTTTTTTTGTTTTTTTTTTTTTTTTTTTTGCAGATATCTGTCTAGTTTCCCAATACCATTTATTGACTAGACTTTTCTTTTTCCATTGCATGCTCTTGGTTCCTTTGTTGAAGATTAATTATCCATATAGATGTGGTTTTATTTCTGAACTATCAATTTTATTCTACTGATCTGTGGGTCTTTGTTCCAATGCCATACTTTTTTTTTAATGATTATAGCTTTGTAGTATAGTTTGAAGCTGGCAAGTGTGAGTCCTCTGCCGTTCTTTTTTTCTTCTCAGGATAGCCTGAGCTTTTTGAGGTCATTTGTGACTCCAAATAAACTTCAGTATTGTTCACTCAGTTTTCTTAAAAAAAAAGGTCTGAAATTTTTATAGGAATTGCATTAAAACTGTATACTGCTTTGGATAAGATTGTTGTTTTAACTAAGTTAATTTTTTCAGGCCAAGAGCATGGAATATTCTTCCATTTATTTTTGTCTTCTATTTCTTTTGTTAAAGTCTTATAGTTTTCATTGTAGAGGTCTTTCACTTCCTTCGTTAGGCTTATTCCTAGATATTTTATCTCTTTTTGTGCCATTTAGAATGGGAATGCTTTCTTAATTTCTTTTTCCTCTGCTTCATAACTTGTATATGGGAATACTACTGATTTTGAGGGTTGATTTTATATCCTGTTACTTTGCTATACTCATTTATTGTTTCCAGCAGTTTTATCACGGAGTCTTTAGGACTTCTCAGGTATAACATCATGTCATCTGCAAATAATGATAGTTTTATTTCTTCTTTTCCAATTTGGATTCCTTTAGTCTGTTTTTCTGCCTTATTGCTCTGGCTAAGACTTCCAGTACTATGTTGAATAGCGGTGGTGAAAGAAAGCAAACTTGTTTTTTTCCAGATCTGAAGGGAAAGACTTTCAGTTTTTCACCACTGAGTATTGTTAGCTATGTGTTGGTTGTATAGTGCTTTTATCATGTTGATGTGTGTTCCTCCTATTTCTATTTTACTGAGGGTTTTTATCATGAATGGGTGTTGAAACTTGTCAAATGCTTTTTCTGTGTATATTGATATGGTCATATGATTTTTGTTTTTCTTTTTGTTGATGTTGTGTATTACACTGATTTATTTGCATATGTTGAATCATCCTTGCATCCCCGGAATGAACCTCACTTGATCATGGTGTATTATTTTTTCAGTGTGCTGTTTGATTCAGTTTGCCAGGATTTTGGTGAAATTTTATGCATCTACATTCATCAGTGATATTGGTCTCTAGTTTTCTTGTTTGGTGTTATCTTTGGTGTGGGAATCAGGGTAGAACCCTCATAAAATATATCTGGGAGGTTTCCCTTCTCTCTGATTTCGTGGGAGAGTTTAAAGAGAATAGGTATTATCTTTTCTTCGAAAGTGTGTAGAATTCACTGGTGAAGCCATCTGGACCTTTTGTTTTTCAAGAGATTTTTGATATTACTTTTATTTCTGTGCTTTTGATTTATCTGTTCAAGATGATTGTGTCTTCCTGGTTTAGTTTTGCAAGGTTATAGGTTTCTAGGAATTTATCCATTTCTTCGTAATTGGCAAATGTATTGACATAGTTGCTCATAATAATTTTTCATGATCCTTTATATATTTTTGCTGTCAGTTGTAATCTCACCTCTTTCATTTCTGATTTTTGTTATTAGGGTTTTCTCTCTCTTTTTCTTAGTGAATCTGGCTAGGAGTATATCAATTTTGTTTATTTTCTCAAAGAACAAATTCTTGGTTTCACTGACCTTTTGGATGGTTCTTTTGTTTTCAATTTCATTTATTTACAGTCTAATATTTATTATTGCCTTCTTTCTGCTGATTTTTAGGTTGGATTTTTCCCTTTCTCGCTCCCTTAGGTGTGTCATTAGATATTTAATTTGGGTCTCTCTTGGTTTTTGATGTGTGTTTATATGGCTATAAACTTTCCTCAGAACTGCTTTAGCCAAATCCCATATGTTCTAAAGCTTGTCGCTTCATTTTTGTTTGTTTCCAAATAAGTATTAATTTCATCGATAATCCATGAGTTGTTCAGAAACATGTTGTTCATCTCCACATCTTTGTGGTTTCTACAATTTTGTTCTTCTGGTTTATTTCTAGTTTCACCCCTTTGTGATCAGAGAAGATGCTTTCTATAATTTCAATCTTGCTAAATTTTCTGAGACTTATTTTGTGTCCCAAGATGTGGTCTATCCTTAAGAATGCTCCATCTCCACCTGAGAAGAATGTATGTTCTTTTTTGTTGGGGTAGAATACCCTATACATGTCTATTAGGTCCATGTGCTCTACTGTTTCATTTAAGTCATTTTTTCGGTGTTGATTTTCTGTCTGGGTGATCTATCTATTGATGTTGGTGGAATATTGAAGTCCCCTGCTATTATTATGTTACTGTCAGTGTTTTCCTTTAGCTGTGTCAATACTTTATATATATATTTAGATTGCCCAGTATTGGGTATATATATGTTAATTATAGTTACTTCTTCTTGATGAATTACCCCCTTGACCCTAAAATAGTGTCCTTCCTTGCCTTGAGATATTCTTTTCAGGTGAAAGTTTATCTTGTCTGAAATTAGTATTGCAGTTCCTGATTTCCTTTCATCACTGTTGTTTTGATATATTTTCCATAGCCTTTAACTTTCAACCCATGCTTGTCTTTGAATCTGATATGAGTTTCTTAAGCATAATATTGATGGATCCTGTTTTTTAATCCATCTAACCACTTTGGTTCTTTTGCTTGGTGCATTCATTACATTCACATTTAGGGTAATAATGTATATATAGGGCTTCGTTGCTGTCATTTGAGCCTTGTTTTCTGCTGTTTTTCTGTGTTTGTTGTTTTGTTTTGCATTTATTTTTATTTGCTTTTTTTTCTATGTAGTTTTCAGTGTTGGTTCTTTCAATTTTGTCTACTTCTCAGCCATGTGTCACTTTAAAGTTAGATTTTATGACTGTTACATGGAGTATCACTGTCTTTATATCTATGATAGTCTTTCATGAACTGTCATCATATCATATTTACATGTCTATATGGACTCCATACTTTTATTTCCCCCTTTGTGATTTTTGTTCTCTCCTGTTGGTTCTAGGGTTTTTTCGTGCATTTTCTTTTCTGTTTATCAGCTTTCTTGGGAGTTGGTGGATCTTTGTTTTCTTTTTCCCTATTATAAGACCCATTTCAGATTCCTTGAGTGTTGGGTTTGGTGGTGGAAAAATACATTAATTATTTTTAATCATTGAAGTTCTTTATTTCTCCATCATATATGAATGCTAGTATTCCAGGGTAGAGTATTTTTGGCTGACAGCTTTTGTCTTTCAGTATTTTGAAATAGTCATTCCATTCCCTCCTGGCCTGTAGTGATTCTACTGAGAAGATAACCTGATGGGAGATGGTTACAGACAGGTTGATTGAGCAAATAAGTGACTCCCTAAAAATGGAAGCCAGTTCTCTCCATGTCAGAGAAGAGAGTTATAACTAATATAGAGAAAACTAGAATGAATGATAAGACTTGGAGATAACAAGATGAAGTCAGTGTTGAAAACATACCTAGATATAGATATAGATATAGACATAAACTTACACAACACATGCATATATTCATCTGTCCCCTGAAATGACACAAGAACAGCAACATCCTAGTAGTACTAAGTACAATAACACATAAGTGTTAGTTTCTAAACAGCATTCTCCACTAAAAGGAACAAGTGCACTTTGGAGAAATGACTGATTCCAGGATTGAGGCAAAGTCCAACATTAGACTCTCTTGTGCCAAAAGCAAGAACGCACTCAATAATGATAAAAAAAACACCATCTCAATGGGAACAAAAGTCAGCATGAGGAGCCCCCAGTAGTCAGATCTGGGACAATTTGTGATTCAAAATAAATAATGATGGTAGCATAATCCATGAATAAAACAGGAAATCACAATATTAATTAATCTGAAGTTTGTTAAGGAACAGGATTTCAAAGTCCCTCCCAGCATGGAAATATAATAAGGGACAAGAATAAGTAGAGTAGACCACTGCAATCAAGCAATCAAAGTCAGCATCAGTAGTGGGGCAACTCAAAATTATATACCATCTGATAAAATGTAATGAGAACACACTTCATTTCTGTAATATTACTTCTAAAATACACAGTCTTAAATCTAGTCATAAAGAAACATCATATAAACCCAAATCAAGGAATATTCTTCAACATAGCAGGCCTGCAATATTCAAAATCTTCAAAAGGTCATGAAGTAAGGAAAGACTGAAGAATTGTTCCCAGCTTCGGGAGACTAAGGAAACCTAACCCTAAATGCAGCGTGTGATTCTCACGGAATCGTATTGCTCTAAAGGACACTCAGAGACCAGTGGTGCAATGTGGACAAACTCTAGGGATTCAATACTAATCATGTTTTGTGCTAATGTTTTGATTTGATGAGTGTACTATATTTCAAGGAAATGCACACTAAATATTTAGGGGATGAAGGAAGCACCATTTCAGCAATTTACTCAAATGATTCTGAAAAACATAATTTGCACCAGGTGTCTCTTTAACTTTGAGTTTATTTTAAAAGAGATATATTTTTAAGTTTTAGATATGTTATGATTTTTATTAGTTTCTGATTTAGCTTTCCAGTGTTTTAGAGGAGCAGATTTAAGAAAAAATATATATACATACATTTTTATTTCTGGCCTTTTACACAAAAAAATAGCATACTGGATACTATTCTACATTCCAGTTATTCATGTGTAACAATATATTCTGGGAAGCACTACATCATCAATACATTGAGACTGTTCTAGTTCTTTTTTATGGCTGCATAGTGCTCCATTGTGTGGCTGTATCATGACTTATCCTCCAGCTTCTAATTACTCATTTGAGTTATTTCCAAACTGTTCCTATTATGAAAAGGAAGGAAGAAGAGAAGATGGGAGGGAAGAAGAGAAGGTGAAAGAGAGGAAGAGGGGGAGAGAAAGAAGAGGAAGGATGGTGGGAGGAAGGGAGGAGGAAGCTCCAATGAGGAATTTTTGTGTTGGTGCCATTTTGTATTTACACAGTGTTTAGAGTACATTTTTAGGATGGACATGCTGGGTCAAAGAATAAATGCTTCTATAATTGGTATCCTATAATGTGTTGCCACATTCCCCCACGTAGTAACAGTTTGCATTCCCATCATCCGTATGAAAATACCCATTTCCAACCACAGCCTCACAAACAGAATGACTTTTAGATTTTTGCAGCTCTAATGAGTAATTTGCATTTATTTTGCTGAGAGTGTGGTTGAGCGTTTTTTCACATGTTTAAAGGTCACAGAAATTTTGTTAAACCCCACCCAGGGTGCATCTAATGGGTGCCTAGTGTCAAACCTCCTTCATTTTCTTCTATGGTTTGAATCATTAAGACAGAGCATTCGACTAGTAAATATTGACATTCCTTGTTTTTCACTGAAGCTTAGACAGACAAGGAAAGGTGAATTTAATCTACTCAGATATCTCCACTATGAAAAGTTGCCCAACTTCAAGAAGCTGGTTTTAGCTCAGTTCCCCCTAGCATTTTATACATACCTCTACTGGCACCCAACTTAACCATACGAAACGTATTTGTTGAATGACTTCCCACCTGGGTCTTGAGCCTTGGAAGATGCCTTATTCATGTTTAGATCCTTTGGATCGATCTTTATTACAGGATAATAGATACTCAGAAAATGTGATTTTGAACACAAAAAGGAGCAATGTATAAAAAATACAAAACAAAACAGCAGTGCTAAACTCATTTGCAAATCCAGTACATCATTTCTCTAGAAAAACACACAGAGCAGAGAGGAAATGACTTTTCTATCTTGTACACTTTCAACTTGGAAGGACTGTTATTTCAGGCTTCTGATCTCTGCCGAGTTTGTGTCAGCTTCACTAAGAAAACGAGTGCCTCTCCCTTTCTTCTCAAGTGGGTTAGCGTAGGCACCAGCTCCTTCCCGGGGACATCTCTGGGTGCTGCTCAGGGGAAGGCCCCAGCGGAACGCCTGCTCCTCAGAGTATCTGTTACGTTTCCAGAACATTTGGAGAGAGTCGAGTAGTCATGACTTGCACTTTCTGGCAACTCACTTCATCTTTGAAATTTTCATTACATTCAGCTAGGAGCCCAACCATCTGAATTCAGAGGTTATAGCAGAACATTTTGTATTGGCTACTGTGGTTCCATTTTTCTCCCTAAGGAGGGAGTTTCTTAAACATAAAACAATGGTGACTAATGAGATACCTCAGGAAACCAAAGACCCTTTTAACAGTCACCTTCCCAATTGACAATCATATTTATTCTGAGAAATATTTTAAATCTCTTTTAGAAGACAGTCATGCTGCTATTATAAAGAGTTACCATGACATTGTCTGCAAAAAATGCCAGGGGCCACAGCTGCAGACAAAGCTTTCATCAGAAAACAGGTACATTTAGTCACATCATCGAAGTTAATTTAAAACCACATGAAGAATGCAGCTCTGGTCTTCAAGACAGTTGCTCTGTGCCCAAAAAAAAAAAAAAAAAAGCATTTGTTATATCAATATTTTTCCCATCTAATCACCCAAATATATCCGTACACTTCTATTAAAATAGTAAATCAGTTATAATCTAGCCATCGCTATTTAATTTTTTCACTTGAGTTCAAAATCAAAAACTGAGCTGGAATTGCAGCCTGGTCCGGAGGACATTAGGCCTCTCGCCTGAGGGGTGAGGGAAGGCGAGCTGTGAGCACGAAGGACGGGTGGCGCGTTCCTGGCTGCAGCCTGACGGGGGTGCCTGAGCACTAACAGGAGGCTCAGAGGCGCTACCTCTGCTATCATAGGCTGGTTCATGTCAAACAACTTCAATGGCCACCGCCTCCCATACAGAAGTAGGATGCAAGAAGTGGAAACAGTTACTAACCAAATAATCAGTGAATAATTTGTACTAACACTGTCTAATGAACACTGCAGAGAACTTTAATTTTCTAGCTTTTTAAGATCTGACCTTGTATAAATGCATTTAAAAAATGAAAGTGTACACAGACTAGAATGACTGGACTAAACTCAAGAGGTTTATTCTACCTGAAATCTGGGAGGAGGGGACTAGTGTCACCTTGGGAACTGCCTTCCCTTGGCCCTTGTCTCACAAACGCCTAGTCCTACACTTGTATCTCCTTGGAGCTCTAATTCCCACCCTGGGCCTCATCGCCGCGGACCTGATTATTCCAACAGCCCTATCATTGGCCTCCCTGCAGCCACACCTGAGGTCTCTGCTCCCTAATCAGAGTGGAGCCCCGCGCCTCTGCTGCCGCCTCTTATGCACAGAGCCCTTTCCTGGCTGGCCTTCTCTGTCTTCTCCAGTCTCAGCATTTCTCACCTCCTCCTGGCCCTCCTTCAGCCCCCCTCAGAGATGAGCAGTCCCCAGACAGTGTGCTCTTTGATTCGTTGGGCAGGGCACTTTGTTGGCTTTTTCACTCCTGGTCGGTTGCCTGTCACTAGACTACAGTGTAATATGAGTGGGAAACTTGTCAGTCTTGTGCATAGAATCATTGCCAGCATTTAGGAAGATTCCTCGCAACTTAAAGGCACTTACACAAAGATTTGTTGGATAGAGGAATATATGAATGAGTGAATGAATGCCTCAGTACCTTTGTATATGCTGTTCCTTCCATTTAAACTGTCTTTTCCCATGACCCTTTGTGACTTAACCTTATTTCTCTTCTGAAACTCAATTTAAATATTGACTCTTGTGGGAAATTTTTGTTATAATTTCCTTTTCATCCCCCACCATGCACACACACACAAAACACACACACACACCACA
>RJWH01000323.1:894961-928395 GCA_004363575.1 Solenodon paradoxus | reverse complement strand
GAAAATTTCAATCAGACAGAAAGCAGAATAGTCAGGGCTTTATTGGACTTTGCGCTCCCGGGCGAAACTCCCAAGTCCGCAAAACGGGCCTGGGGAAGTCACGCGCAGAACAAAGGGGGACCGGCTCTTTTAAGCAGAGGAATTTCGCGGGCTTCCCATATCACGATTGGGGATTGGCCCCGTGAATCCAGGTGTGGGGGTCGCATCCCTTATTCTGACGTCAGGGCATGCCCGCTGTCCCTGCCCGCTGTCCCATCTTTCTGAGCCAGCCTAACAGTGACTAGATATCATCTTAGAGGCAAGAGCACAATAGTGAATGAGATGCAAATGCTTTCCTCCAGTGCTCATGTTTCCTGGAGAAGACGTCACAGAAACATAACCAATCTGGTATCTATGTTTTTAAAAAGTCACTTCCCCGTAGGTCTAGCTCTCTCAAAATAACTTCTATCAGGAATTGGCTGCAATTTTACATACCTAGGGGCTGCCCTTCATTATCTGGTGTGGGGTGGGTGTTAATAATACGCTAATTATACTTGATAGTCCATTCACTGGAGTTCAAAGGGGTTTGTTGTTATTTTAAAGGGAAGGTGCAGGCAGGAAGGAAGAGAGAGGAGGAAGAAGCATTTTAAATGTATTTAGTTGTTCTTTTTTGGTTGTTTATCCCCCTACCCCTCTGTGGAGAACCCAGGTCCTTGGGCTTCATGTGAACCATTTGTAGCAACTGAACCACCAGGACTTCCCACATGACCTTTAATAAGGTCATTCATACTTTAATGTGAATGAAATATTTCTTATCTGAGATACATAATTTTGAGAGTGAAAACTTTGGTTTAGGGATGATTCGTTGGCCAAATGCATTTGAGATTGGGCAGACTTGACATGCTGAGCACAGTGGGAGCCTCTGGAAAATCAGAAGGCTCATGAAAGGCTGGACATGAGTGGAAAAAGTCAGAACAATTGCCACCTAGTCCCTCTGCCAGTAATAGTTATTGACCATCTCTGAATTTCTACTTTGTAAAGTAGGGGGAGAGGGAAGAAGGGATGCTACCCGAATGGATGGGTGATCTCACAGATTCATAGCCCAATATGCTCATTTTACAGGTGGGGAACTTACGACTTATGAGGCAAAAATCCTTGTTCAAGGACACACAGCTTGTTATTCAGAGAACCAGCAATTACTAAACTTCCAAGACAGGGTTCGTCTCCAGGATATGCTATAACATATTCAGGATATTTCTATGTCTAGAGGATTGTAAAATTATAATTAAGGTATTGGATTATGATTTTGAGACATAGTGAGGTAGTCAAGTATTTTCTGAATTATTGAATCATGCTTTTTATAATGAAAGTGTGCCCAGTACAATTTACTATTAAGTTTATTATATTCCAATTATTTGAGAATAATATTTGAAGTGCACTGTTTGTGTCCTGGGCCCATCAGCCTATTACAACAAAGTCACCTCTGTGGAGTTCGTGTTGCTCAAAGAACCCAGACAGAGTCAGGTGAGTGAGCAAACAGATTTAATTAGAGGATAAAGGAATGGAGGTGGCCAAGGGAGGTCCAGACCTGGTCTGCCTTGCTGGCAGCCTGGGTTTTTAATGAAAATACCCACATGGTGGGGGATGGAGAGAGGGTGGTCAGACCAGGTTTCAGTTCCTGACTGGGCAAGGTGAAATTGTCCTTTGAAGTTATTGTTGGACGTCTTCAACCGTTGCTGTTCCTTTGTTCCTTTGTGCAGAGGGTTCATCCTGGTCACGTCCTACACATGGGACACATCCCGCATGTCAGACTTGACCACGGGCTTTCCTTATCGATCCAGATGATTGCATTCTTTTGCTAGGCTGGGTGGCACCAGGGACAACTCACTGCTTTGATATCCAAACTTTGATCCCTAACCTAAGACTTGCTCTTGTGGGGGTCCTGACAACCTCATTCGTATTATTCTCATTATTACAAACGAGTACCCACTGGCTCACTGGCCAGTCACTAGCTCCCGTTTAGGTGTCCCCAATTATTTCTGTTTCTTCCTGTCTGACCTCTCACTTTAATGCTATAATTCTGTGTCTGCTGATGTTGACCATCATGCATAAATCATGAGCTGGTTGCTCTGCTAGACATGGGCGATTTCCATGGCTGATGCCTGATGAAAAGGGGACTGCCCATGAGAGGAGACCTCACTTTCCTGGAGTCTAAGGACCACGTTTGTCCTTTGGGGAAGTTAGAGTCTTCATCACCACAGACACTGTCCACACCCGAAACCACCTTTTTTTTAAATTTAAAAAAAATTTTTTTAATTTGCTCTTGTTCTTTCTATTGCTCCTGTTAGTATGACAGGACCTCACCAGGCCTCAAACCAGGGAGCCAAATTCCATCTGCTCCAGAGGGATGTAGAGGTAATCATTCCACTCTGCAGAGTTCTTAGGAGGACAAGAGATAATACATGTAAATGCCTGGCATGTAACAGGAATTCAATAAATGAAAACTCATTATTGTTTTAGATTTATTTACTACCAAGGTTTTAAGAACACTCCTAGGTGACTGGGTTGATGAATTTGAAAGACTTTTTCTTCAATTTTCTGTATTTACTTTTTGTTTCAGGTGCATTTAGAGAGCCATGGAATAGTCAAAATGTGATCACAAGGGAAGGAAGGAGTTTTTTCACTCATCAATTCATTTGTTCATTAAAAAAACATTCATGAGGCATGCTCTGGAAGAGTACTGATTAGGTCAGCCACCTCCAAACGAGCACGGTCTACATACATCCAAGATACCTGGGTTTGCATCCCAGGTCTCAGAGGGAGTGGGTGGGGGAATTACCAATATGAACAAGTGAATAAAAATAAAACTAGGTGCTTTTTCCTCCTCTCTCTTCCTGCCTGCCTGCCCATGCACCTTCATTCCTGCCTGTAACTTTCCTTAAAAAAAAATACATGAGATTCAATTATACTAGGCTGTGGAACACAAATATTATGTCATTTTAAGGGTTTACTGGTGAATGAGGGAAATAAATATACATACTGCCACAGTAAAAAATAGTAGATAAGTTCTGGTTCAGAGAGAAAGGTATCATGCTTGGTGGAAAGATTGTAACAACTAATATTAATGTAGCAATTTCAAAGCACTTGCACATGCATTTTAGAACTTCATTCCATTAAACTCAGCAATTCAGAATCTTCATTTTTAGATGAAAATAGGATTCAGGGAAGGTAAATAAGTGATTTATCTGAACTTGCTCTGGTAGGAAGATGAACCTAAGATCTGACTCTTCAAATTCTGAAGTTTTCTTCAATGTACATGGTAGGAAGGTATGGAGAAGAGCCCTCCAATGTACCATGCTTGAAAATTTTCATGGAAAAGGCAACCTATTGGATTGCATATGTAAAGAGGAAACAATTTTGAAGGGTAGAGTTAGATCAGGGCTTTCCAGGTAGATCAAAGATGTGAAAGTTGGAACAGTTACGACATGTTTGGTAAAGGATGAACCAAACATGTTAGTTGAAGCATATATACGTAGGGGAGTCAGGAACAAGAAAAGTGTACTATATTGTGGCTGGATCACACAAGATTTTAACTATTAGGCTGACGAGTTTTGAAATGATTTGACAGACAATGGTGGAGGGGGAAGAAGGTACCAAATAGTGAAAGAAGAGGTAAAATCAGGAATATACGGACTAGGAAGATTGTGGAGGAGAGGGTGGAGGAGACAGGCATTAAAAGATATTAGGGTAGACCTGTGTGGGCATAAGAAGAGCTGGATTCAAGAAACATTGAATGGTGAATTAGCATGGTGACTAGGGGAGGAAATTGAGGGAGTAAAGATGGCTCTTAGCTTTGAGTGGAGTCCTTAGAAGAATGGTTATGCCATTGACAGAGCTGGTGAATTTGCAGAAGGAACTTAGGAAGAAAATCATCAGCTCCTTTTTGGATCTGTGGTGTTACCTTTTGCATATTGCCACCTGACTGTCCCCTAGGAAAGTAGGTAGTGAGCCAGAGGAAGAAGAATTTGACTGACCACATAGCCAGAGGCCCTTCTTCCTGTCTTTGCTCTGCTACTCCTTAATGCAGTGCCAGATGAATGTACTTGGTTTGTGTTAGACACTCAAAATAATTTGTGAAAGAAATTCATTGCCAAGAGTTGTCAGGAGAAACTTTGGAGCTTCTCCCAGAAACTAAAGTGAAGGAAAAGAGGAGATACACCAAATTTGTGTCATTGGAGGAAGTTATTTCCCAGAGGTTAAGGACTCACAAGCCTGGTGGGGGGCTGCAGGTGATATAAATCTGGTGGCATTAAGTATGTGGAGCGATTCTGGGGCCAGTGTACCAGATGTATGGATATGGAGGTTGACATGACAGGGATAATGGCCAAGAATAAAAATTACTGAGTTAGACTGAGGAAATAGGGACCCCTCTTCTGATCTTCCCTTTAGAGGACCTCATTCTGGATTTCTTCTGCTGTAGTCCTCCCCATAGGGAGTTCTGAGGGCCAGGGGATCATGCTTACTGGAACCCATGTCACTAGAGCCAGGTCAAGCTATCAAGAGCCTGGAATTGAACCCTTGCTCAAATGGCCAATCTTCTTCCAGGGTTATCTCAGGGCCTCTTTCCTGGGTCCATCTTCCTGGGGGCACATGATGCCACTGCTTTGCATGCTCCAGGCCTGAGCAATGGCAAAGAAGCACCTCTTGCGCTAAGTAAGGGAATGTAACTGGGCTTTGAGAGTGAGTGGCATGCTTGAACTTTGTGGGTAGGGGTTGCACATGTTTGTAAGGTCTATTCCAATGTGGGTTGAAGCAAGAACATGGAAATGAAAGGGAACAAAAAGCAGTCTGGGGCCGGTGGTGGGTGGGGGCAGCGAGGCGGAGTGCTAGCTCCCAGCCTCTTTGCACAGCCACATTCTGAAGCAGAAGTTCACGAGTTTAGGAATTTAAATTCACACCTAGAGATATCCACCTTGTAAAAGAGGTGCATTTGTCAATGCTGGAGGTTAGAATATATTTAAATTTGTAAGCTTAATTTATAACTTGGAAATATTTAGACATGCAATATGTAAAACCTCCATTGCCACCTCACCCTGATGAGGAGCTTTTGGAATCATCAGTTATCAAGATCTCCTTACTGTGAACCTGGAGCTTCCTTCCCCTTTCTTGATACCCATCACACTTTTGGGGAGGGAACTTGTTTTGTTGTCTGTGTACTCTGATAGACCTACAGCTCTGAGGAGATAGGAATTAGACTTACCTTGTTTACAAATATAGCCTAGTGATAGTGCAATGACTGCTACTTGGTCAATGCTCACTAAATATGTCTAAAACAATGAATGATTCACACATTTGACAACAGCAAGTAGGGTGAAGAAAAGTGATATAAAGGGATAAAGTAACTTAAGAAGAGAATACCTTGCCATATTATTGTACAGAAGGAGCAATAGCCTGAGAATTGCTTGTCTAGTCAGTCAGAGAAAGTGGCAAATACACAACTTCTATTGCCTCAAAAACCAGAGTTGATTTAATCTATTAATTCTAACTTTAAAAGGTTTTTTTTTTTTTTTCCTCTCCTTTTTCCCTGAGGGTTGGGGTAGGATCAGATATTGCAAAGTAAGGGTGTGGAGTTCTTAAGTGACTGATACACAGAAGTGCATTAAAAATGTAAATTGACACTTTAAAAAAGCACAGCACTTTCGTTTTTCCTTGCAAGATTGGCACTTTGGCAACACTGGCCCACAGTCCACATAGCAAACAATGATCTGAAGCCCTTAAATGGGTCTGAATTTATCAATAGGCCACAAGTTCCACCTGCCATAAAACAAATGTCTCTTACACAGCCTGCCCACCCACGTCTTCTGAAATCATGACCCCTGGACTTCAAGCTCTTTAAGTCCCCATTACTTTGGAATATTGCCTTTAAAATCTTTTTATGTAATGCGCCCATAGTGGCCCAGTAGGTAAGGCCATTGGACATAGGCCACATATATCCCGCTGACCCAGGTTTGAGAACTGGGGTGGGGGTAACCAAGATGAAAGCTAAATAAAATAGATTGTTTCTTCCTCCTCCCTTCCTGCCTGCCTCCTACTCACCTTCTTCCTGCCTACGCTTTTCCTTTTTAAAAGTCTCTTTATGTTAACATTATATCAACGTTTTCATTACCTTAGTGCTATTTGAAATGTACTGCCATACATACAATTACATCTGCCATAGATTCTAAAATGAAATTATTTCGCATATAATCAAAGGAAGCCCACCTGCTTCACAAAGAAGTCTGTATTAGTAGTATTGGTTCAAATGTCCCTTGCTTGTTGCTCTGATGACCCAAAGGGGAGTTGCTGGAGTGCTTCCTGAAGGCTGAGAAGTTGATGTGTGGTGGTGAAACAAGAGATGCTGGGGACACAGAAGTGCAGGAACTGCCGGAATGAATGTTGCAGAATCCAGCTTGGAGGATTACAAAGAAACCGAGGCACTAGAGCTCTAATTTGTTCAACAGGTATTTATTGAGTATCAACGACGATGTGACAGGCACTGTTTTGACTCCAGGGACTGAATCGTTGACTCAGGTAACGTACACATAAATCATACACACATATAGACACATGTCAAGTGGAAATAACTGCCATTTATAAAGACACAGTAAGAGAACAGCGAATGACTGTGACTGCTATTTCAGGAGCAAGGAAGCAAAGTAAGAACCCACCAGCCATTCCTAAATTTTCTAGGCAGCAAAAAGCGAGGCGCACCTTCCAGGAAGCCCCGCCCTCTCGCTCCCAATAGGGCTTAAGGGGTCATCTGCGGAGAAGCTCCTCCCACATCCCCGCCCAGAGGCAGCCTTCGGGGCGGGACTTTGTTCCCAGGCTCTCTGAGCGCGCGGCGCATAAAGCCGCGCGCATAGGGTTCCCGGCATTCTCCTTGTTCTCTGAAGGCAAGAATTAGCTCCGCTGTAGCCTGGCATGCCGGGAACTGTAGTTTCCGTCTGTATCTCCGCGTTTCAGGGGCAGTAAAAGCCCCTCAGTCTGGCTCCATTGCTGGCCCATGACGTGCAGCCACGGGTTATGGGAGGTCTGCGGGTGGGGTGGTGAGGATTACCCCGAGAACAACCCGCACAACAGCCGTGAGAGAGTCCAGGCCGCTGGCCAGACGTGTCACGTGTTCCCAGTTCTCCGGACGCGCGCAGCGGTTCGGTGCCGTTCCCCGCCCCGCCCGGCCCGGCCGCCTGCCCGCGCCTTCGCCGGCGCTGCTGCCACCTCGCGCTCGGAGGCGTCACGGAACGTGCTCTTCTCTCCCCCTCCCCCTCCCTTCCCTCACTCCCTCCCCCACCTCCCCCTCCCGCGCGGAGACTCGCCGCCGCCGCCGCAGCCGCAGGAGTAGCCACCGCTGGAGCCGCGCGCAGCCATGGCCGAGAACCCCGGCTTGGAGAACCACCGCATCAAGAGCTTCAAGAACAAGGGCCGCGATGTGGAGGTGAGTGTGCTTCTGCGATCTGGGCCCGCCCGTTTCGCCCGCCTGGCCGCGCCGGCCCCGCGGCGGCGGGGAGGGGCGGGGGGCCGGCGCCGGGCTGGGTCTCGCCGGCTCGCGGTGGGTCGGAGTTGGTCGCCGCCTCCCGTCACCGCGGCCCGGGGCTGGGCTGGGCGGAGCGGGTGGCGGGACGCGGGCCGGGCTGCAGCCACCCTCCGAAGCTGCCGGCGCGGGACCGGGAAATGCCGGGGTTTTCGGCCCCGTCACGCGGGCGCGGCCTGCTGTCGACAAGGAAGGGATGTGGAGCTGAGGCGGGGTCCGCCGGCCGGGGCCTCGTGAGCTGGGGATGCTGCCGCTGCGGTCCGTCGACCGCACTGCCTGGGGAGGCGGCCACGACTCGCGCCCGGTAGCCATGCAGACCTGCTCGGCGCAGCCCTGCCGGTGCCTCCCGCGCTGCTGCACATGGAGCCTTGGCTCTGCCGGTGTCCGCGCCTACCTTCTGCGAGCCGGGCCCAGGCGGGCGGTGGCGGCCCGCAGAGGGGGGTGGGGACCAGCCGGGTAACTGACTTGTTTGAGAGTGGTGGATGGGGGAGGGTAGGATGCGCCAGGACCATTTTCTTAGCTTCTACCGCTGTCCTTTGGACTAGTCGTCTTGAGCTTTTCCAGCTCATACTCCTGATACTGCTGGCATTTGGAACAAGCCGACGGTGGACAATAGTTTACCATCTATTGTGTTGAGGCTTTGGAAGAGACGTCGTTCCGTCCCCCACTCACAGGACCTGTTTTCTTAGCCTTTCTTGTAGTGCGAGTATGCAGAGGATAATTATTTTTTGATATGTTATACTGAAATAATTTGGACACATTGGTTCCTATGGCTTTGAATATACCTCTTGTTCGTAGTTGGTAAAATTTCCAAGTGGTTGCAAAATTGTAAACATTCATGGTGGTTACTCAGTTCATTTCTACTCAGCATGTTGCCATTGTCTCATTAAGGTGACATTAGCAGGTACTATTTGCAAACTCCGCTTATTGAGGCAGCGCTAGAGGTCTCTCTGCAGCTAGTAAAAGCAATGTAGTATAATACACAAACTACACTGGAACTCTGACCTCTGGATTTATTAGGGGGAAAAGTGGTTGTAAGTCCGCAACCTCCTTTCTAGTACTATTCGAAATAGTTTGCAGCTTTATAATTCTTGCTAAGGGGCCGTTGTGACTAAGAAATGTGTATTTTATTTTTGTTTTAGAGAAGATTTGGAAAATATACTATTCAAGGTTCTGTTTTTAAGATCAACAGACAAAACTATTCTCAGGGCTACAAAATTAAATACTACTTGAAAAAAAACCTAGGGAAATACCGTGGAATTATTTGAATGAGACAAATAAAGGTCATCTATCTTATGGTTCTGGTCAAACTTCTTTTTTGAGAAATGCTTATAAGCAAAAGTGAAACATAGGAATACCAACAAGAGATTTAGAAACTTCCTCCTGTTATTGATCCACTTGATGATAGGGAATAATTTTGAACTTCTTCCAATATTCATGTTTCTTGAAGCTTATACCTATTATAAAGGCAATGAAACTTAATGTAGTTTGAAAAATACTTATTTATTTTGCACAGAAGAACTAATAATGTTCTTTCTTCTCTTAAATATCGGTACAGATTTTTGTCTTACACCTACTAAGGACTCTTCACATAATAGGTACCCAATACATATTTGCTATAATTACAGATAATAACTTCTAGGTGCATGAGAAAGACAGCATGATTGCTAAGCCTTTCAGCCTGAAAATACTGGTCACGACATTGCACTTCCAGGGATACGTTAAGGTAACTAAGGCATGAGATAGCAGGCATTCAAATGATTCTGTGTGGCAAACACTATACTAAAAGCTTCATAATACCTCATTTAATCTTTGTAACAGCTATGAGGTAGGTATAGCAGTATCCCTACTTTACAGGAGGACAGTATCTTAAATAAGGAATCTCAAGAGAGCTTATGTAGCTTGCATAAAGTCATGAAGTGTATGAGCATTCTCTAATTGTTGAGTGTCTTGCAATGTTACAAAGAGAATGAAAATCTGTCTCAGAGTTTACAGTTCAGTGAGCGATAGAAAAGTAAACTGATAATTATAATGCAGTACAGCAATAAGTTTTCTGAGAAAGCGTGAGACGATCCTAACTTGGAACTGAGTGGTCAAGGGAGATATTCTGATTGATTCCTAGTGGATAAATATGAGTGAGCAGATCTTGGAGGATGCCTGAAGTTTGGCCTGACTAAGGGCATGAAAAGGGAAAGAAAGGAAGAAAGGAACATTTTAGACTTGAGGGAATAGTGATTGAAAAATCTTGAGAGAATGAAATAGGACTGCTGAGAGAAAAGAAAGTGCTAATGATGTGACTCAAAGATAAATGGATCAAATCTGATAGAGTGCCTTTATTGTAGATTTAGGTATAACTTAAGACTAGATGGCCATATCTCATTCAGGCTTAACCATTTAGAAACTACATTGCATTAGAAACTTAATGTGCTATTTCAAAATAGATGCACTCTGATTAGATATCACTCCTACCTTTTTACACATAGGATAGACAAAAGATAAAACATACTGTGTACAATGAGCTGATACACAAATAAGGTGCTAGATGTCAATATTTTCTAAAGAAAATAAAAATCTAAGTTATACCAGGGAATTGTGATTGAGGAGAGGGTTGAGGAAGAAAATGTTTTCATTGCCAGTCAGTCAAGAATAGCTTCATGAAGAGAGACTGGTGAATTTTAAAGGATGTGTGTACTGACCTGAGCAGGGTACATGAAAAATTAGTAAATGGGGATCCAAGTGAAAAAGAGGGGTGGATGTGAAGAGAAGACCTTCAGCTAACCTATGGTGATCTAAGACTATGTTTGTGGCAGAGTTGCTTGAAAGCTGCTTAATAGGGACATCTGAAGGAATTTATTCCAGAGTAGAGTTAGAAGGTGTAACATGATTAGAGCAATGAAAAAAGGTGACCGACAGTAATCTCTAGAACTAATTCTGGAGGATTAATGCCATTATTATTCCGGATACAGGAGGAATTTTCCGAAACATTGAGACCGAGAGGGTCTAAATGTGGAAAGAGGAGGATTTGAACCTCCTCTTTCTCCTCTTCTCTTTTGTGTAAAGCTCCCAGAAGAGAATGGGGATAAAGATTATCCTGAGCTTTAGAGATGGAGTATGGAGCTTGAGCAGGGGATGGATTTTGTAGCTAAATTTAGGAAATACATAGTGAAAAGGAAACTCTTAATTACTCTTACCTGGTCTGCAATATGTGCGTATTTACTTATTTACTTATTTTAAAAGAAGGCTGCAGGCAGGCAAGAGGAGAGAGGAGGAAGAATTATTTCCTTTATTTTATTTAGTTGTTCATCTTGTTTGTTTCATCTGCCCCAGGGGTGCAAATCAGAATCATTGAGTATGCAGATTACTCCAGCCAAAGTCAGCCAACCAAACCGCTGCTCAACCAGCGTGCTCCTAGAATGTATGTTCCAATACCAGACTTTTTCATTGAAGGCATAGGTTCTTAAGCTTTGTTACTTTTTACAAAAATATTTAAAACTTCTCATATCTATAGCAAAGTGCACAAAATGGAAATGTTTCATCTAATGAACACATATAAATCACTCAGGTAACTGCCATTCAGGTAAACTTTTCTTTTTCTTGTTCCTTTATACTTCGAGGATGTGATTTTCATCAACAACAATAATAATTATTTAAAAAATCTTAACATTTGAGTACCTGTACTAAGTACTTTATATGAATCATCAACTTAGTCTTCACAGCAATCCTATGAAGTAGTAGGTACTATTATTATTCATGTTTACTGCTGAGGAAATTTGAAGCCTCCAGTTTTTAAGTAACTAGTCTTATGTCATAGGGTTGTAAATGACTGAGCCTGAATTTAGAGTGAATCAGTAATGACACTAAAGCCAAAACTCTTGCTTACTGTGCAATACACGTTCCACTGAGTAGAGCCTAAAATTTGTCATGGTATGTATGAAGCTACATGGGGAAAGTTAATTAATGGGGAAAATATTTAAAATATCTTGACTATCGCAGAAATTCCTATTTCAGTATTTTAAAATCTTATTTAATAAAACTTTTGTGCCCTAGTAATCATTTATTTGCCTTTAAAAAAGTTTTCACTCTTGCAAAGTTTTCTTATTAGCAAGAAGCAAGTTGGTTTCAACCCACAACCTTGGCTTGAACTTTATGCTTTAGTTTCTAGTATTAGGGACAATATATATTTTATCACCTGCAAATTCAATTTGTATACCCAGATTTACTTTTCTTTCTCTGGAACATCTGTTGGTAAGTAATACTACCTAATTGTTGAAACTTAAAACTTTATTGCGGACTGCCTTTTCCCTTCCCTTCCCTTTTTGTTAGTCATCTGAAGCTCTTTCAAACTGCTTTAAAGATACAATTAAAAATCCTTAGCATGCCACACACAATTCCATGAAAGGTCCTACCTTTTTTACTCAACCTACCTCTTTTCCTAATATTTCCTGTGGGCCTACCTTAATACAGTATTTGAGGTGGTGGAGTAATCAGTATGATTTCCTCTTTGTGCCTTTGTACATGCTGTTCTGTATACCTTCTTTCGCTGTCTGTATAGTGGAATACCGTAACTCTTCACTTAGATTCCATCATATATCATGTCTGGAGCACCAAGATTATAAATCTGCCACACCATGTCATTCTATTTAAAAAACAAAACAAAGCAAAATCTTCAGAAGATCTCCATAAGGCATTTCCTTTATATGTCACATAGTACTATCAGGCCTTTTTTCTTTTCCCTCTCTCTAGTGCTTGCTGTGATGCACAACACATTTTGCATATGTGTAGCTGTTATACTGTATGGCCTCTGTCAAGTAGCCCAGTGAGTGTAGGATCCTTGAACTGTGACTGGTCATTTAGTGACCAGCACATAAAATTTGATAAATACTCTTTGAGAAGAGACTAGTTAATATACGTTTAAACACTCCACATTTGGGGATTAAAGATAGAATATTATTCTAAGATACTGATATCTTTTGGTGTTGAGTTCATGGCATTTATGCTGTTGCCTGCCTTATTTGACAGTGTGTTCTGCTATAAAGCATTTCTATAACACAAACTAATCATACTTGAATGGTAAAGAGGAATAATGTTAATGCAAAATTTATGTCAGTTCATATTTGATTTTTACCAGTGAATCAGCTGGTTAGCACTCCCAGGTAAAAGCAGTTGAACAGACATTGAAGTACAGAAACACAATTCACAGAAAACTTGAGAGTATGCACATCACCCCTTCAACCATAGTCTACCTCTTTTCCATTTAATTACATGTTCTGTCTTAACGGTATTTACTGTCCCCAACAATTTTGATGTGCTTCCATTTTTTTCTTCCTAATTTTACAGAACATAAAGTTTTTCAGGAATCTGTCACATAAGATATAATGATATTTTTTGAATCACTAATAGGCACAGAGTCTCTCCTGGTTCTTCCACTTAGTTGGTTACTCTTTATAGTTGGTTTGACCAACTTTTCTTCCTACCCATTCAATGTAGGCATGTCTTGAGATTTTGTTTATGACTCTCTTTTCTATAAACTGTTTTTTTCTTGCACACATTCGCATCTCCCTTAGTTTTCACTGTCATTTCAGTGTGGAGAACTTAAGTCTGTTTGTATCATCTGCTGGAAATAATTCACATGGGCATCACATTAACTTCTCAAGCTCTGAGTGTTCTGCCTTTGTTTTTACTTTGTTTTTTTTTTTTTTTTTTTTTTTTTTTTTTTTTTTTTTTTTTTTTTTTTTTTTTTTTTTTTTTTTTTTTTTTTTTTTTTTTCTGTATATGGCATCTTCATCTCACTGTGACCTGAAGTTGAAACTTGAGAGGCTTTTTGGACTCCTTCCTCATCTTCCATATTCAGTTAGATACCAATCATGTAGCTTGAATCTCTGTTCTGTTTCTGGATGTTGACCCTGCCTCTCTCTATTTCACTGCCTCCAGCATACTATCAGCTGTGTTACTTATCACCTGGCAGTTTAAACGTTGTCTCCAAAGTGGTGTTCTTCCTCTGATTCATGAGATTTGTCAGTGATTCCGCCTATATTTTTCTCTTTTTAACTGTCCCCCTCACCACCCCCAGTATGGTCCCTTTAAACTCTTAGTAGCGATGAGCTTCTTATATGCTTATACATAATCTGGAATCCCGCCTTCCCCTGCTTGCCAATGCTCTTTCTATTCTTGGGGCCATCCTGCTGACTGGAATATCCTTCCCTGACTCCTGTACTGAACTCTGGGCTTGGCTCTTTGGAGAATTGTTTCTTCTCCTAGATTAATTTAGGTTTTCTGGGTATGTCTTTCTCATTGTAGTTACAATGTATTTTAATTATGTTTTATGTTACTCTAACTAGTCTTTCTCATTGTAGTTACAATGTATTTTAATTGTGTTTTATGTTACTCTTACTAGTCTTTCTCATTGTAGTTACAATGTATTTTAATTATGTTTTATGTTACTCTTACTAGTCTTTCTCATTGTAGTTACAATGTATTTTAATTATGTTTTATGTTACTCTTACTAGTCTTGAACTTTTTGAGGGCATAAACTATATATCTTCATTGCCTACTTTCTTAGTACAGTGACTGGAACAAAATAAGCACTAAAATCTTTCTTGAATGAATATATCCATACTAGGTACCACTAACACAGTAATTTTCCTAAAGTGAATTTTTGAATGGAAACTTTTAATCTTTTAATGCCTTTTCTTAGTGCTTTCCAAATCAAATTCAAACTTGTTATTGTGTTAGGTAAAGTATTGGGAGATTAGGCATATGAATAGTGACAATTTTGAAATTTTTGATTTTTTTAATCATAAAAATGTCCTGATGTATAGAAAAGTAGAAAACAGTATCTTCAAGTGTATGTGCACATCACTTAAATATAAGAACATAACAGTTTGCTATATTTGCTTCATCTTTTGTTTGTCTATATATAACAGAAATCATGATCTTTTTTTCCTCAATACTTAAGGATACTGAGGATACTTCTTTACAAAATAAGAATGTGTTCTTACATAAATACCTATCACCCTGACACAGTTTCCTAATAATATCTAATCCAGTTCACATTTAAATTTCTCCAGCTATCTCTTTTTCTCTTTTTTTACATTTGACTTATAAGAATTATGATTAAACAAGAGCTGATGACAGTTGTTAATTTTTTTGTCTCCTTTAATCTAGAACAGGTTTCTCCCACCTTTTTTTATTGTGGTAAAATATACCTAACATAAAACTTGCTGTTCTAACCACTTTAAGTGTACAGTTCTGTGTCACATCCATTCATAGTGTTGTTTTACCATCGCACTATCCATCTCCAGAACTTTTTCATCTTCTCTCACTGAAACTCTGTGCCCATTAAATAATAACTCCCAAATCCTCTGTCCCAGCCCCTGGCAACTTTGCTTCTACTTTCTGTCTTTATGAATTTGACTACTTTGGGAACCTCATCTAAGTGGAATCATACAGTGTTCATCCCTTTGGGACCAATTCAAAGTTTGCACATGATGTTGTGCATGATGTAGCATGTGTCCTTCCTTTTAATGACTAAATAACATTCCATTGTATGTGTATACTGCATTTGTGTAGCCATTCATCCACTGATGGTACTTCAGTTGCTTTCACCTTTGACTTGCCCCCCACTGTTTTTAAAATGTCATTAATCTGTTGAAGAATTCAGGTCAGTTTTCTTATATTAAATTGAACCACACGAAATTGTCCTTTTTGAGATTCAAAACTGCTAAGTCTCAGCAACCCAATAGAATGTCCTAATTACTGGATCTCTTTGCTTCTTTGTGGTGTGGCTTAATTTGTTCTTTCTATGTCTTACCACCACAAGGATATTTCTGTAAACTGGAGGTATTTTTAAAGACTTGATTAGCTTCAATTTAAGCATTTTTATTAAAAAAACAAAAACAAAAAACAAACTTCAGTTGGTGATGTTATGCTTTGGAACATCTCCCACTGTTAATGCAAAGATTGACCAGAGGGGTTAGATGATGGAGACTAGTTTGATGTTATGATGTCAAAAGTTAGTACATTTGGTGAAATGAATTTGAATTATTTGAGTGAAACGTGATATAGACTGGATAGCATTTGAAGCGAAAGAAAAAGTAATCTGACTTCTTGGTATCCTGTAAAGGAGTTATAAAAGGTATCTAGAAAATTTAACTTCAAAGTCAGTGACATTCTATTTTTATGATAAATACCATTACTAGTAGAGTTGACTTTTTATTTAATGTAAGTTATAGCTATAGTCTCTTTTTTTGTTGTTACTTTTTCTTTTTAAAGGAAAGGTGCAGGCAGGAATGAAGGCAAGCAGAGGCAGGCAGTTAGGAAAAGAGGAGAAAGAAGCATTTTATTTACTTAGTTCATCATGCTTGTTCCCACCAGCCCTGGGAAGCAAACCTGGGACCTTGGGATGTATGTGGACTCTGCCAGACTACTGTGCTACCAGGACACACCAGTATTGTCGATTTCTAAGTTTGTTCCTTTACTTTGAAGGTAAAGGAATATTTCACTTGTAAGAGAGACAGTAATATACTATATGGCAGTTTTGCTAGTAAAATTTTTGTCATCCTAGGATACCAACGTCAGCAGTTAAAATATTGTAAAATGGATCATGACTATTTACTTATAATTAACCATTCTGAATAGTTGAGTTTTCTGGGTTATACATTTTATTGCATACATACCAACTTCTATTTTGAAATGCTAGTGTCTCTGAACATTTCTTTGTCTTCTTAAATATAACATAATTTTCTGGTTCTTGAGAATCACTATTATGCATTTAGCTGTACTTTTTTTTTGCTTAGGTTTAAAGAATTTTGGCCTTAATTTTTATGCTTGTGGAGTTTTAGCACTTGCCTTTTTTTTTTAATTGGTTTGCCTGTCCTTCCCTTTAATGCTATCCAACATATTTACTTGTAGTAGCTCCTCTCTTCCCTTTTAATTTGATTCTTTATCCTAGTGACTTAGATAATGGATTTACTAAACATTTATTTAGCATTTGCTATGTGTTAGACAGGCATTGTTAATGCAAAAGATTATAAATATGGTTATTTTATTATCCTTGCTCTAGGGGAGTTCATTTTAGTGAGATAGACTGATAACATAAATATCACAGTGCACAGCAAGATAAAGTACAAGTACATAATTTTTAAAGTGCTATGAGGGCATAGAGAAAGGGAGAAACTCTACTGGAGAAATTAAGGATATAATGAACATCAGGCTTGAGCTAGGTCTGGAAGTATGAATAGGAGTTTGCCAAGATAGAAAGACACTAGTATGAATAACAGACACTATGTCTTGGACTCTTAAAGGCATGATGTTTTCTTGATATGGTAACATTACATCCATTCCCCTTTCTGTTGGAAACACAATTCTCATTTGGCCTTTGGAAGCTACTCTTGTGCCACTGGATATCTGTTCTTGGGATTTTTAACATAGGTACTCCTACCTTCTCGGTTAGTTAAGGTGGCTCACCTTTTCAATAACACAAATTAAGCCAATCAAATGATGTCCCTGGCATTTAAATTTTGAGTGAACTGATACTAGGTCCTGAGTGATTTCCTGTTGGCAGAAGTACTGTGAAGATATGTATTCATTTCTACCACTTAGATCTTTGGAGTTGTTTTCTTAGCTCTAATTCTTCAACTTTTCCTTTGGTTTTGTGAATTTCTCTCTATTTCGTCAATAAATTCTCAAAAACCACCATAGACCATCTTTTTTCTTCTCTTTGTTTTTTTTTAGAGGAAAGGTATAGTCAGGAGTGAAGGTGAGCAGGTAGACAGGCAGGAAGAGAGGAGGAAGAAGCATTTTACTTTTATTTAGTTTTTCATATTGGTTGTCAGCTCCACCTCTAGTCCCCACTCCCTGAGTTGTGAACCCAGGTCCTTGTATGTAGACAGTTCCAGCCAGACACTGGGGACTTAACTACTAAGCTACCAGAGTGCACTCACCACCGTTTCTTAAGTTAGCTCACTTCTTTTTATTGTATGCAACTTAATTCTAATTTAAGGTGATTACCTGTCTCAATTTGTTCAGGACTGAGGGAGTTCTTGGGACACAGGACTTTTAGTGTTCAAACCAGGGAAGTTCTGTGCAAACCTTAAGTTGGTTGCTGCTCTAATTGAAATGGTGTGAGTAAAAAGAATGAGTCTTCAGATCCAATGGCTGTTCAAATGGAAATATCGACTATGTTTCTGAAAATAGTGTGTGCAGAATGCTTGCTTCAGTTATTTCAGCCATTATTCAGGGATTAAAACGATGAAAATAATAATAACCAGTACTTACTTACTATGCGCAAGACACTGCTTGTAAAAATAATCTTAGGTGCACTCTGGTGATTTAGTGGATAAGTCTGCCACCCCCAGCTGGCATAAGCCACATATATTCTAGGATCCGGATTTCATTCTGGGGCAGGGAGTATGAACAGCTAAATAAAATTTTAAAAAGCTTCTTCCTCATTTTCTGTCTGCCTCTGCCTGCCTGCCTGCACGCACCTTGAAAAGAAGGAAATCTTAAATAATCTTCACAAAAAAAATTTTTTTTTTCAGAATAAGCAAATGAGTTTTAGGTTTTTTGCTTAAGAACATACAACTTGAAAAAGGCAGATTGGCATTAAGTTCTAGATTTCCAGCTAAAATTCTGTGCTGTTAATAATCATTCTCCTATTTTCCCTTATGGTCCCTTTTAAAGAAATGTGCAGACTAGTTGGGAATAATGTAAAAGCAAATGCATACTTACAATGGAAAAATGTAGAGAGTTTAGTGGACACATTAAAAAAAGATGGAGCCTGGATTTTTCGTGGGAAGGCTTATTGGAGATAATTGTGCTTAAGCTGAAACTAGAAAAATGTGTAGATACTTCTTTGGTACTATGTATTGGATGGTCCTAGAAGTAAGAGTGTGACATGTGGGGAACTGAAATAATTACATGTGGAGTGGCTAGAAAGTTGATTAGGAGAGGCAGGGACTAGATTGTGAAACACCTCTCCTGTGGGGAAATTTTTTAATAGGAAAATGGATTTTGTGTATTTAGAACTATTGCTTTGGTTACACCTAGGAGATTAGTGAAGGTGAGAACAGAGTTTGGAGGAACAGTTAGAAAACTCAGGGGTCTCAGAGATGGATAGTTTAATAGCACTGGCACTGGGGTCTAAAGGCAGCAAAGATTATTAGGACTATTTATTTTGTACATTTTTACCACCTAGAACAGAGGTTAGCAAACTTTTTCTGTAAAAAGCCATTTACCAAAGGACAATGATTTAATCTACCACGGGTAGCATGGGGTAGCACTTTGGTCAACTGCCATCCACTGAGAGTGCAGTGCACATGTAGTCCCAAGGACCCGGGGTTTGTGTACTGAGACCAGGGTGAATAACCAGGATGAATAAATAAAATGCTTCTTCCTCTTTCTGCCTGCTTGCCTCTGCTCACCTTCATTACTGCCTATACCTTTTCTTTTTTTTTAAAAAAAAAAAAGCTAATATTTTTAAAACAAATGTTTTAGATTTTGAGGGACATGCTATTTATATGACACAACAGGGAAACAAATATATGTGACTATTCCAATAGAAGTCTCTTTACAAAATCATGTGACTGGCTAGATTGCCTTGCAAGCTGGGTTGACCTACAGGCCATCATTTTTGCCTATCCCTGTTCAAGGACGTGGCTAGCAGTGAAGGTAATTCAGGCAGTGATTAGAATGATTAAGGTGATAATATAGAGGAGGGTTTTTAGGAATAAGAAAAAGACTGTCTAGGGAAGGAAAGAATCTGAGGAACTACATCATTTTAGGGCATTGGCGAAAATGCTGTGGTAGAATGGCTCTATTAGAAGTTTATAGAACGGTGGTGTATCAGAACTTTAGGGAAGTAGTTTTCTGAAGAAGGGGCAATAGTTGGATTATCAAAGGAGAAGTACAAGGAGTTGAAGTAAGCTGTTGATTATAGCTGTTAATTGGGTGCCAGTTAGAAGTGAAAAACCCAGAGAGTGGTGGAGGCTGGGAGCTAGATTATGATGGGGTAAACCAATGTAAAGTGTAGAAGTCACACTCCGTTGCATCATAAAAAAATTGAATTAGCGTGAATATCAGAATTGAGCCCAAATTCCCTTTTCTGCAGATGTGAGGGCATAGAGAAATAATGAAAGTTTTCTACTCACTTTGTTGGGAACTATCCAATTTTAAAACATTTTTTGATCAGTCGTGTTTTATTTATATTCCTCCCCACTTCTACAGTTCCCTGGATTATTTTGAAGCATGTTCTAGACGTTGTGTTTTTATGTCACTATTTTAACATGTCTGAAAGGTAAGTTCAGTTCTGATGCTAGTTCTCACTTGTCTTGTCTCCCACATGAAACAATCAGTTTGAATGTCCTACAGTTCATCTATTTTGACATATTTCTGCAAACCTGGTTCTTGGGGTTATTAATGGAAGCGTGGTAGATTAAATCATTGTCCTTTGGTAAATGCTCTCAATCTCAGTCCCTCCCCCCTTCCTGGAGGGAAAGAGGGGCAGAAAGTTCCAACTCTAAACATTGAACTGGTTTCCCTGGCAACCAGCCCTCATCCTTAGGTTACTTAGGGACTCTTCGAAACTTGACTAATTAACATAACAAAAGAAACAGTTATCCCTTTCTACACTTAGGAATTCCAAGGGTTTTAGGAACTAGGTGCCTGTGGCCTTAGACCAATAGTGGACTGAGATCAAATATTTATTTCTTATTATAAGTCATAGTATCACAGTAAGACATATGGTATTATCCTACTCAATAAAGAACTCCAAACAATAAGCCACTTTTAAAAAGCCACTTAAAAACACAGTTTTGATATGAAATTTCGAAATAAAAATACCTGCTCTTATTACCATACATAGACCAAAGGAGAAAAAAAAACCTTTTTAGTGAGTTATTGGGGATTGGGATGTAACAAGAAATTTGTAAGAATATTTTAAATAATTTTATCCTTTTCAGCTAAGAAGAGTAACAGATAACTATCTTCCTTAAAATAGTTTTACGAAAATGTATTAATTTTTAACTTCTAAAGACTAGCAATTTTTACAGAATGAGGAGTAATAAAAGGTTTCTTCATATTTACAATACTTCGATAGCTTGATAGTAATTTTTCTTTCAATTTTTTTTTAAAGTGAAATGGCTGACGGATGCTATACATTGTCAGAATAATGTTGAAACACTTTATGTACCTCTGAAACATTGATATATTTTATTTATTTATTTTTTTTTTAAAGGAACAGTGCAGGTAGGAATGAAGGCGAATAGGCAAGCAGAGAGGAAGAGAAAGGAGGAGGAAGCATCTTTATTTTATTTTTATTTAGTTGTTTCCACTGGTTATTTCCCCCGACCCAGGACTTGAACCTAAGGATATGTGGCTTGTTTGGAGGCAGTTAACCTAACTGCTATTCTACCAGGGTATGCCTTATTAAATTTATTTATATTTGTCTGTAAGTTTATTATATTTGTTTATAAGAAGACACAGCAAAACTCATATCAAATGTAGAAGCTTTAGAATTATAGAGGGATAGAGTGGAACAGCAGTGAATTTGTGCTGTGGATGTTAAGTTAGACACTGTTGTCACTTTCCTTTATTTAAGATAACAGTGATTGAGGGGTAGAAACCTGAACAGAGTACGAAGAAAGTTAGCCAGACAGGCACTGAAATTGAGATATAGAATAGTAAATATATATGCCTCTCAAAGTTGGATGTGGAAATAAAAGGAGTTAGGGAGGCTGATAAAGAAGATTGTATTAGCTAAATAAATATTGAGTTATAAGTGGTGGAAACTCATACATAGGTCTTAGAAAAACAACTATATATTATACAGTAGTAATCTCACCTAGTAGAGAACCTTGGACTAAATTTGAATTTACTGTTAATGTGAATCTGGTTCAATGACTATATATGTATTTTATTTTGAAAATAACTAGGAATATTTTTGAGGCTTCTTTACTTTTTAGAATCTGCAAACATAGACTAACTTTAGCACCTGGTGTTCTAAGCAAAGACATTGAAATCAATATTTTCAGAATTGTGTGTTAAATAAGATTAATTTGTATATTAATTCATGTTAGTAATTAATTATCTTTTCACTTATTGGTTGTCCTGTTCTACTTACTATTATTGAAAAGTTAAATTACGGCATGCTCTGGTGGCCTAGTGGATAAGGATAAGTCCAAATACATACCAAGAATCTGGGTTCAAGACCTGGGGCTTAGTGGAACAATTGAGATGAACAACTTAAATAAAATAAAGTGCTTCTTCCTCCTCTCTCAAAAAAAAGGTAAATATATTTTAAAGGGGAAAAGGAGTTAAAAATATGAATCATAATTCTAAGTAATCAGCATTCATATAGTTGCAAATTTTAGGAAGAAAGTTGATAAATTGTTCATTCCCAGTTAGAGTTATTACATTATTTAATGATAAAATGTAAATGTATCTCTGTGAGAATAAATTCTCATTGACCAAAATCCTTCAATAGGAGTGATAATAACTTTAAATGGATTGCAGCTAGTAGAATTGTTTCAGTTATACATTGAGTTCTGGGAACATTGTTTTTACTTGGAATAATTGAATTGGTATTTGAATGTTAATGTTCTATAATACTAGACATTTGTTTTCTAAATATGGAGGGGGCTAAAGCAAACAAACACTTGTATAACCTTTTGAGCTCTTGAAACTTGGGAAAGTGGGATAGTTGAGAAACTTGGAACTAAAGTAATCCAGTTTTGGAATACAGAAAGAGAAAGCACATGGGCTATATATAGACTGTGATATAGTGCCAATCGCATTGTCACTAAATACAGCTCACCCAAGTTCAGCTTTAACATTGCAAACTACCTTTTTTATTTTCCTTTTTGATGTGGAATAGTGAGAAATAAAAGTGAATGAAATAAGATCCCTACTTTCAAGGGGCATTTACTCTAGTAGGATAAATATAAAACAGAATATGGTTGTTTAATAAAAATACAGGTAGTTGTGAACTCCAGTCTGAAAGATTTAACAGAGCTCCCTAGTGGAGCTGACAGGAACTGGACCTTGAAAGTATCATTCCTGGTTAGAATAACAAATAGTTTTTTTCTTAAGCTGTTGATGAGAGTATAGGATGTATTTCTGTCTAGTTTATTACGGTGACCCAGAACATTGACCTGAGAGTGTTAGATCAGTGCTTCCTACCCGGCGTGCTGTGCTGGGGATGGCTAGCGGGGCCTGGGTGGTGGAGCCCAGGTAGTCTTCCTCCGTAACTTCAGTGTGCTGGGCAGATATTTTCTGTGTGTGCCCAATGCGAAGGAGGTTACGAAGCACTGTTTTAGATTACTTAATACTTCTTTCCTAGTCATTCTTTTGTATATTGTATATTTTGCCAAAAATAGCTGGCATAATCATAATAAGAACACATTCTGAATAAGTTGTATTAATACAAGTGCAGAATTTTTAAGTCTATTAGATATTAGCTCTATGTAGTGATTAGAGGGGACTCACCTAGGTTTTTCTGCTTTCATTCTAATATTTTTTGTCACCATGATAGCATTAACTAAGGGTATGATATGTTTGTGGCCATGGCTAAATTTTAAATATAATGTAGCCAAAATATCCCTCCATATGCTTTTCCCTTGGTAAACATCACTACTGAGCTTTTTGAGAAAACTTTATATACTCTTCACAATAGGATAGGTACTTGGGAGGAAGGGAAGTTGGGCAAATCTGATTAGGGTAAGGACAGCCTTGAGAAGGAAGCCCAGAGGTTCCTTCCACTAAGGAGCAGAAAAGGGAGAAAGACTAGAAGAGGAACTTAGTTTTAAACTTTTGAATTTACCACCAATACAATATCAGGCCCCCTAAGAAAGCCTGCGTGTATTTATAAGTTAATTCTCAAATTCATATGGATCTATAAGGGAATCCAAATAGCCAAAATAGTCTTGAAAAAGAACAGTTGGAGGACTTATACTTAGCAACTGCAAACTGAATTAAAACCTACATTATGCAATACTGGCATAAGAATAGACATACAGACCTATGGAATAGAATTAAGAGTACAGAAATAAAGTCTCATATTGACAGTTGATTTTTTTTTTTTTATAGTTCAGTTTTCAGCAGGGTTGCCAAAGCCAGTGTTGCTGAGATTGTTGGATATCCACATGCAAAACAATATTAGACTTCTCTGCCTCACACTGTATATAAAAGTTAAGTCAAAGTTGCTCAAAGACGTAAATATAAGAATTAAAACTATAAAAGCCTCAGAAGAAAATATAAATGTAGATCTTTGTAGCCTAGATTAGACAGTGTTTGCTTAGTAGGATACTGAAAGCACAAGTGACAAAAAAAAAATACCTAATTGGACTTCATCTAAATTAATCATTTGTGCTTCAGTAGGTATCAGTGAGAGTGAAAAGGCAACTCATAGATAAGAGAAAATATTTGCCAATCACATATATCATAAAGAATATATAAAGAGGCAAGCTCTGGTGGAATAGTGGTTTGACCAAGAGCGCAGTCCACATACCCCAAGGTTTCCATCCTGTGGCGGGGGGAAGAACCAAGATGAACAAATAAATAAAAATGGAAAAAAAAAGTGCTTCTCCCTCTCCCTGCTTGCATGCCCTACTGACTTTCATTGCTGCCTGCATGTTTTCTTTAAAAAATTTTTTTTAAATATGTAAAGAGCTCCTATAACTTAATAGGAAAAAGACAAATAATTCAATTTTTAAGTGGGCTAGGACTTGAATAGACAGTTCTCTAAAGAAATTATACAAATGGCCAGTAAGCACATGAAGAGCATGGTGCTCATTAGGGGAACTAATCATTAGGGAAATGCATATCTAAAGGACAATGATATTTCACTCCATACTTGGATGGCTTAAACAAACAGATAAAGACAAGTACCGGGGAGGATAGGTAGAAAATGGAACCCTCATACACTTCTGATGGGTGACTTACAGCATGTGAATTATATTTCAAAACTACTGTAACAGTAAAGGATGGAAGAAGAAAGAAGAAAGGTCAAAGAGTATGGTATCATGAAAATCAAAGAGGTGAAAACGATTGGTTAATAGTGTTCTGTGGCAGTACTACGTAAGGATTACGGTCTTGATGAGCAGTGTCAGTGGAATTTTGAATGAGAAGGAGCTAAAAGAATGAAGTAAAGACAGTATAAAGCACTTTCAGGAATTTTGAGTAAGGAAGATTGTAGAAAAAAAATGTAAGTTGAAGAGCCTTACAAAATAATGAAAGAGACTTTAGTTTACTCATAATAATAGTATATAGTTGAAAAATGGGAGGGAAAGGATAATTGAAGGAATGCTCCCCACAGAAATGAACACAAAGGCAAACCACATTTTGCACTCTTTGTGATAGCATGAAAGGAGACAAAGATGCGTGAGGATGAAGGTTATTAGGGATGGGATTGGGGAGGAGATTGGGATGTGCATGAACTCAAGTCAAGTCAAGGGCGGTAACTACTATGATGGTTTCTGTTAATAGGATGGCTGGCCTTCTAAGAGGAAAGAGGATATGGAGAAAGGGTACTTGAAAGCAGTAGTTTTTATATAAAATCTAAGATTTCCAAATATTAAGGACTGAGAGCTTAATTGAAGTTAGATACTGAGAATTGATAATAGCCATAATAGAGGTTGGGTTGCTTTATTTTTTCTTGAAACACTTAGCATCCCATTTTTAGGAGTGAGAATTCAAATGACCCAGGTTTAGCTTTTTGCCAGGGCAACAAGACAGAAGTACAGGTGCCAGCAATATTAAGTATAAGGACTGTGTCAGAAGGAAGCAAAACCAGGAAGGGATTGATAAATTGGGAGAAAATCAAATAGTAATAGGGATTAAGATAATCTTTGTGGAACTAGTCAATCTGTGACTGCTAATTAATAGGAAATTGTCTAATGCTCTAATTGGATTTAGGGAGAGTTTTGCTTCTAGGGTCAGAGATTACTTAGAGACACTGTACACAATGTTTATGGGAAAGTCTACCCTCATGTTAAAACATTACAAATTTGAATGAAATGTAAAACATGAAAATTTATTCTAATTGGGCTGGCAGAACTGTGCTGATTCTTAGTAAAAGGATTCATACAGAATCTTGAATCACAGTGAAAATGAAATTCATAAAAAAAGAAGGTCCTTTGTTTTTGGACAGTCTCTTGCACTGCAGGGTTGTTGAACACACCAGGGATGTTATCAGGACGTGTTTTAGAGAGGAAAACTGAACCAGCTAGCAGTCTTCAATGAATATAAGGAAAATGGTGATAGAAAATGAATATAGAGAAAAATACAAGGTGATATGTTTAGATGTAGACATAGAGGAGACATTGATCCTGTTTTGCGGAATATGGGAATATCATTAACAACGATGATGAAGATAGCTAATGTTTGGTGAAGACTTTCTGTGCCAGACACTGCCACTGTTATAAATACTTAGTATGAATTTGATTCATTTGTCTCAGGAACCCTATGAAGCATTGCTCTCTTTATTTTATAGACAAAGCAGCTGAAATAGAAAGACCAGTAACCTTTCCAACACATCTTGAAGTTTATATGTGAGGGAGTCAGAATTTAAAACTAGACTGTTGACTCCAGAGAAATGTTTCTAATTACTATGTTGTATCATCATAGGATAGTGTACAAATGTGTTTTATTCAGTTGATTGTGTACTAAATAATTTACACCGCTTATAAGTACCTAAAGGAAAATTGTTTAGTAGTATTTCCCCTGCCCCCTCATTTGGTGATGATTGCATCACATATCTGATGTAAGTTAATCTAGAGCAGTGGTTTTTAAGAGTGTAGTTCCTGAATCAGCAGTGTCAACATCAGTACCACTTGGGATCACATTGAAAACAGATTTTTTTAACCTTCATTCCAGACCTACTGCTTGAAAAATTCAGGGAGTGGAGCCCAACAATCTGTTTTAACAAACCAGGTTATTCTGGTGGCAGATTTAAGTTTTGAGAACTACTAATCCAGAACAGAGTGTAGTATGAGAAGATGAATAAGAATTTGAATTCGACAATAGAGTCATATTGAGAATATCAGTATTCTTTTTTTTTTTTTTTTTTTTTTTTTTTTAAGGAAAAATGCAGGCAGAAAGAGAGGAGGAAGAAGTGTCTCATTTATTTTATGTGGTTGTTCACATATGTTGTTCCTCCCGGACTTGAGATGCGAACCCTGGGCCCTTGGGATATTTGTGGCCTGCACTACTCTGGAGGTGAAAAACGTAACCTCTACAACATTAGGGTGTGCCAGAGATTGCTAGTATTTTGTGGATCACATTCTGTGAGTTGAAATATGATGCGGAATTATTAGCATTGGTTTATACTTTTGGTGTGTTGAAACTGGACATAAGTGAGATGGGAAACAAAATGTCAGTGGATCACAATATTGACAACTCAGTCAGCATGACAGCACATCTGTAGTCTTACTTTCACTAAACATTGTAATTTTGTATATTTGATATATAAAACTAGAAAACATATACGTTTTGAAACAATAAAACAAATCTTTTAATTCAATATTCATTTTAAAAACTAGAACAAAAGCTGCCTGTTTTCCTCTCAGATCCCACCCTTAACTTCCTATAAATATAATGTACAGTTATAAATATGTGTAAATCATTACTTGCTTTTCTAGATTTACCATAAATGTCTGTATCCTGAAGTAATATGTAGAGTCTAGTTTTGCTTGCTTGTCTTGTAAAATAATATGAACTATTCATATTTATATAGTGAGAAAATAAAAGTTTTTTTATGATGTTCATGTGACATTGCATTTCTGGATTCATTCTTTCATTCTAGTTCTTTCATCTACATTGCTGAGTAATAATTTTATCTCACGGTTTATTTATTCTCCTTTTAATAAACATTTGAGTTGCTTTCAACGTATTTTTTTTTTCTGCAATTACAAATCAGTAATGCCATGAACTACTTTTACCTGTCTCATGGTACATTATGCAAGACTTTCTGTAGCATTCATACTAGGAGTAGAATTGCTGTGCTATTGAATAAGTCTCAATTTTACCATATTTTACTACATTGTTTCCCCAGAATATTTGTATCAACTAATATCTCACCATTGCTCTACATCTTCATGAACACTTACTGATGTTATGTCTGGCATAATGTGTGGCAATCTTAAGTGTAAAATGATACCTCATTTGGTCTTAATTTGCGTTGTCCTTATTAATGAGGCTGACCATTTTTTCATGTTTACTATTGTTTTATCTTCTACGAAAGATGTTTTCTTATTTTCTGTTTTTTCTCTTTTGTTTTTTCCTGTTGATGTATGAGCACTTTACATATTTTGGTTATTTGTTATTCATTATCGTGCTTCAAGTATCCTTCTAGTTGATGTGTTTTCACTTTCTGTATGGCAGCTTTCAAAGAGAAATTCTAAATGTTAGTCGAGTTAGTCTCTTGGTTTTCGCAATTTCATTTGTTCTGCTTAAGAAATTTTTTACACTCAGGGATCATAAAGGTCATATGTGTGTGTGTGTGTGTGTGTGTATATAAGTGTATACACATACATACTTACGTAAATATTTAAATTTAAATGGTTGCTTTTACAAATTTTCAATCCATCTGGGATTGATTTTTCTGATATAGTGGGTTTCCAGTTACCCAGTTTCAGTTTCCCCCCATGTGAATAATTGTTTGGCCCGGCACAGTTTATTGAATGGTCTCATTTTCTTAGTGGTCTGCAGTGCCATTTCTGTCATACCAAGTTTCCATAAATCTTTGGGTTTATTTAGATAGGGCTGTCTTCTGCTGGTGCATTTATGTTATGCTTTAATCTGTACATTTTTTTTTTTTTTTTTTGAGTTTGTGGCTTAAAGTATTACAATAAATATGATTATTAGTTGTAACTTCCTTTTAAATATGAAGTTAGTATTCAGTTTTCCCTATTGTTTTTTATATATAACACACATATGCTTGTGTCTATGAAATATGTTATAGTTTGTTTAGATCAGATTCCAAGTTAGGTCTACTTACTGTGATCAGCTGAAGAGCTCTTAATATAGGTTTCTACGCCATTTCTCAAACAATTCCTCCCCACTTTTTTCCCCTTATTGCTTGTTGTTGTTAGAGAAATGGAGTTGTTTATCTTGGATTTTGCTAGTCACCGCCCTATAGATTAGAATATTCTCTATTCTCTGTAGTTCCCATAAATTGGTCTGAGATATAGAAGCTTTATTTAGATTGATTTGTAGGTGGTAGTATATAATTCTTAAAGTTTTATTGGGTGCACCCTGGTGGCCCAGGCGTATTAAATCTGAGGCTGCAGTATAGTACACATAAAGCCCAAGGACTCATGTTCACTATCGGGGGTAACAGCCAAAATGAACAAATAAATTTTAAAACGCTTGTTTCTTCCTGCCTGCCTGCCCACTTACCTTTTATGCCTCCCTTCTTTTTCCTTCCTCTTAAAAAACAACAAAAAAATTTTATTGGGATATAATTCACATATATTTTCACATACCATACAATGGAATCATTTATTCAGTGTTTTTGAGTATATTTAGAGTTTTATAACCCTTACGACTGCGGGTGGCATAAGAGCTTCAACAGTTCTTAATATTGCGATCACAGAATTAAGGAAGCCTAGGATTCCAGACCAATACCCAGGCCTATGCTGTGCAACTTGAAATCCTAACATAAGGTCTTTACATCAGGGAAGCCTAATCAATAGAACTAAATACATAATACCAAACAGAAAGAAAAGACAGAAATACAGGCAAAATGATGGACCAAAACAAAACACCAGATCTGAATGCAACAGACTTAAGTAAACTACCTGATGACAACTTTAAAACTACAGTGTTAATGGTACTCATTGAAATCAGAAAAACAATGGAGGAACAAAAAGAGAACTACAACAAAGACAGAGAAAAAAAGACACAATTACAAACAGAATTCACTAGCCAGAATCCACAGCAGCTGACCTAAAGAACAGAATAGAGGGTATCGACAGTAGGTTGGAAGAAACCTCCAATCAAATCAATGAGCTAGAAGATAAGGCAGTGGAATACACCCAACTAGACCAGCAAAGAGAATAAAGAATGAAAGAAAACAAAGCATATTAGAATTGCATATAAAGGAGAAAAACAAGTTACATACGTAAGACTGTGAGTGGATTTCTCAACTGAAACATTTGAAGCCAGAAGGAAGTGATGACATGCTATATATTCAAAGTTCTGAAATAAAAAAATTTCCAATCAAGGATACTTTACCCTACTAGAGTAACACTTAGAATTGAAGAAATGATAGAGCTTTATAGACAAAAGTTAAAGAAATTCATAACCTCTAAACCTGCGTAACAAGAAATACTAAAAGAAGTTCTATAAAATAAAGATATCCATCTAGATCCAGAGGAGGCCACAGGAGAGAGGAATCGAGTTGGGAACTTCTCTTAGCAAAGCAGAATCTCCTTTATATACCCCTCAGGCATTTAGAGGAGAAACAGTTCCAGCAGAGGGTAGCAATTAAGCCCTGTGGCCTGGGAGTGAAAGCTTTGGGGGGGTAGCAAGCAGAGAGCAGAAGTCCCAGACTAATAGAAAATGTTTCAGTGGAGCCTTTTCAGTTTTCTTCCCTGATAGTGGTAGAATGGAATGTTCTTTTTTAAAACAATTCAGCTGTTTGAGCTGTTATGTAGATCTAGCTGGCTGTTTCTGTCAGCCTGTGGGAAGAAGGTTGCTGTGAACCTATACAGTTGACAGGAGTGTGCTGAGGAAGGAGCAAGCACTTCCCCCTGGGTTCTTCCTGCAGTGGCTGCCTCCTGTTCTGTAGGGAGTCTCCGTTCAAAATTAAGCTATCCCTGTTTCTGCCCCATGGTGAGGATTTTGTTCAGAGACTGAAAACTAAGACAGACTGACTTCTGCTGTCTATGAGAGTGTGTGTCCTTACTTTTTGTGGAGATGCTGGAACCAGTTCCCTTTTGAAGGTTGTAGTTGCTAAATGGATGCAATTTTGTTATGTCTGTGGGGAGGAGAAAAGCTCAACATCTTGACAGTCCATCATCTTGGAACCAGACTCCTCTTGTGCTTCATAAATTACATAATTGATCATTTCTTCTGACCTACCTTCACTGAATCTCTTAAATGGCATCAAATATGTGATAAAACCTATCTGTTGAGTTCTTCATTTTGGTTGTATAGTATTGTATTTCAATGATTATTTTTTATATCTCAGTGTTCTCTTTACTTCTTTTTTTTCCTTTTCCTTTTCAGTTATGCTGATCATTTCTGATAATTTCTTCTGGCTTGCTGGTATTTTTAATTCTATTTTTGTGTTCAATTTTGCTTTAGTTGTATATTTTATTATTTCTAAAATCTAATTCTAATTGGGTTGGATAGCCCTGTATTCTTAGTTGTTGGCATTGACTCTGTCGTTCTGACTCTTAAGTGGTTTATTTTCTTGCATTTTTGGTGACAACCCAATGGGTCTGCCTTTCTGCTGAAGTTTGTATCTGTTGAGAAACAGTCCATTTTGGCCATCTTGAGGGTTCCGGCTAAATGAGAAATCTTAAGATTTAGCTTTCCAACCCTGCATCAGGGTTCAGGACTTAATTTATTCCCCTAGAATGAAATAAATGATTACCCCGTGCTTTCCTTTCACATACTTACTTTTAAACTTCCTTCTTAGGTTTTAACCTTACTGAGTCCTGTCATATCACTTATGAATTCAGCAATGCATTGCAAATATACTTTTTTCTGTTACAACTAGGACCCAGTTTAAATGAAAGAAATGACTTCTTGAAGTATGCAGTCTTCCAGAAGTAACATATACACTTTTTGCAGTCTTCCAGAAGTAACATATACACTTTTGTTGTTAAAAATATGAACTCAAAATGACATGCCCTGGTAGCCTAGGGACCTAGTACACCCTGGGCACAGTCCACATACCTCCCAAGGTCCCAGGTTCAAGACCTGGAGCCAGGATAGAAGAACTAGTTGAACAACAACTAAATAAAATAAAGTGCTTCTTCCTCCTCCTGTCTGCCTGCCTGCTTGCCTCTGCTCACCTTCATTCCTACCTATATTTTTCCTTAAAAAAACCTTGATATATATATATACGTATATATATATGAGCTCAAAAAAACCCCCACAATGCCATTATCACACCACCACCCCAAAACCCACATAGCAAGAATTCTGTTATTTTTGACTGCTTGGGTATTCATCTTAAAACTCCCGTTAATGAACTACAATAAAGGTATTGACCTCTGTTTGGATATCCTTTGCTGTGGTTGATTGATAGGAGTTTTCAGTCTCTTTTTTAATCTATAATCTTTTAAAAATAATATTTATTTAGTTAGTTCACAATGCTAAATTCCATTTAGGATATTGAAATTGCATCTCAGACTGTATTTCATACCACACCCACCGCGAGAGTTCCAGTGTCCTTACCACCACCTTTCCCCTCATCTCCTCCCCTCCTCCATAATCTGTAATCTTTTAATCTCAGCATCTTTTTTCATTTTTTTAACTTTAAGTTATTAGGTTTTTAAAGAAGATAATCTGGATTTTCCTCTAATTGTGTCACAATTTATTTCTGTGACTATTTAATAAGTCCTAAAATTGTATAGACTTTTTCTTCCCATATTCTTTTTCAAAATTGTTTTATGTACTCGAATTACTTTGCCTTTTTATATAAATGTAAAAAAAATCTTTTCCATAATCCAGAAAACTTTTTTTTTAAAATTTTGAGATAAATTGTGTTAAACCTGTATATTATTGTGGGGAGAATTGACATCTTTATCAAGTGGAGTTTGTCAGTCCATTTATTTCCATCTTTGAATTCCTTCATCATTGTTGTATGGTTTTATATATAAGTCCTATACATATATTGTTAGGTTCATGCTTAAGTACTTTTCTTTAGATATCATGAATGATATTTCTGTTTAAAAAATTTTAGTACCCATCTGTTCATTGGCAGTATATTGACATACAATTAATTTTTGTATTTTTATCTTATATATGGTAATCTTGTTAAACTCACAAGTTCTGCTTCATAAATCACTAGAATTTGTTTGCCTGATATCCAGTTTGGTTTTTTTCTCTTTCTGGAAATCCATTAATTTTGCTAATATATCTCAGTAATAGTTTTTCTGGGTCAATTTTTCATGTACTTGGTATACTTTTTTAATATTTCAAGTGTTTTAGAATTTTTTTCTTGATTTATAGATTTTAATATTTGCTCTATTGTTTCAGTTTTCTTTGAGAACTCATGTATTTAGGATCTTTATTATCACTGTCATTCTATAATGTTTACCTTTTTAAACTGAAGTAAAATTGACAGCATTAGCTTCAGCTATATAGATAATGATTTGATATGTGTATACTTTATGAAATTATCTAAATAAGTCTATATAGGTCACCATACATGGTTACAAAATTGTTTTTCTTGTGATGAGAATTTTTAAGATTTACTCTCTTAGCAACTTTCAAATATGTAAAGTGGTAGTATTAACTATAGTCACTATACTGTATATTACAACTGCATGACCTTTTTAAAATAAAATTATGTCTACTCATTCTGTATTTCTTAAGCATAATTTTTTGTGCATTAACTTTTTTATTGGTTGGTTTCCTTTCTGAAATAATTTTTTTCAAATCTTTTTCTGATTTCTAGTACCTCATTTCTCAGTTTTTCTAATTCTCATTACTAGGGTTATTTTACATTTTCTATCATTTTACCTTTTTGTACTGCTTTTTGGTGCACTTTTAATGGCAGCATTTTACTACTTATTCTTTTTTTTTTTTTTTTTTTTTTTTTTTTTTTTTTTTTTTTTTTTTTTTTTTTTTTTTTTTTTTTTTTTTTTTTTTTTTTTTTTTTTTTTTTTTTTTTTTTTTTTTTTTTTTTTTTTTTTTTTTTTTTTTTTTTTTTTTTTTT
>RJWH01000323.1:798541-894861 GCA_004363575.1 Solenodon paradoxus | reverse complement strand
GAGCAAGGGATGGGTCAGGATAGCTTTTCTAACTTTTCCACTCTTCTTTTGTTTCATAAAATGATAAGAAAAAGATATATGACATTTTTCTGAAATATACCTGTTTTACTAACCTACTTTTGTCAGGATCCTCTCTTTCCTTTGACCCAGTTGCGTCTGTTTTGCTTACTTTGGATTCCCCGCCCCCCCCTTCAGTATAGGGCTTTATCCAGGAAGGAGCACTTAAGTCCCTTGTTTTTGGTTCTGGAGTTTGGGCTCTCCTGTCCCTATATTTTTCAGTCACCCTATTACTTCTTCCCTTCTGCTTCTTACTGTATACATACTGATATGGCCTGAGCCTTAGAGTTGGTAATTTAACCAGATTCCACTTGTATTTGAGAATTTGTGAGAATACCTAGTTACTCAATCTTGTAGATTTTGTCCATCGGCCTTTAGTTTGACCATCCTAGTGACTTTCCCCAGAGGAAGGTGGTGGTGTGTGAGAGATTCCAGGAGCTTTAAAAAAAATTGAAATTTTATTCAAGAGAAGGACAACACAGGTTTGTATATAAAAAAGAGCCTTCTGATTGAATTGTGGAAAATTGATTCTGTGCATGCAAAACTCAAGACTCTTAGAAGGCTTTTATAGTGATCCAGGTGAGATAGTTGTGGCTTAGTCTAGGATAGTGGCAGTGGAGTTAGAAGGTTTGAATCCTTTTTTGGTGACTTTTTGTATGTAAAAGAATGAGAGAGTGAATTAGAGTGAGTTGAGGACATGGATCTAGGATTGAGGCTCTTGCACCTTTTCGGATGGTTATATTGTTTCCTAATACTGGGAATGTTTATGACTAAATGTTTTTTTGTTTTGTTTTGTTTTTGTGGGAGGTAAGGACCTAGTAAAATATTTATAAGCATGCTGTGGTTGATGCCTGCAACAGTCTATCCTCTATCCTCAAACATACACAAAATTCACACTGGCTTAATCCTCAGGGAGTGTTTTCCTGGCCCTCTAATCATGTCTCTTTCCTATATAGAACCTTCATTATTATTTATGTTAATATTTAACACATTTGTATCATTAACCTTTCATCTAGATCAAGCTATTGGCAAGATGTTTTCTTAAGAAGAAAGTAAATGTTTTAATTGTTGGGGGCCAGTAGACATAAAATGAGGATGCTATGTAGATACTTAATATCATTTGTAATGTAATCACTCAGAAATGTGAAAACTGTATCTGTTGGGCTCTATAAAAATAGACAACCTGCCAGAGTTGGCCCATGGACTGCAATTTGCCGACCAGTGTACTATTAGACTGTAAATTCTATACTTGTAGGCATATTGCCTGGTACATTTTAAATGGATTCAGTAAATGTTTACTGACTGAATAAATATTATACATACAGAGTTGGAGCTGAGGCAAGAGAACTGAACTAAAGATAGATATTTCAGAGTGGTTATCAAACAGTAATCGAAGACGAGAGTAGATGTAAGGGAGGAAAGGCCAACAATTAAGCCTTTTTCTGTAATTCAAACAAGCAAAACAAGTAATGGTACTCATGTCATACATACATGTCCTGTTGCTAACTGTCCTAAGCCATATGGTTCTTTTGCATGAATGGGAGGCCTTTATTCAAGACAGGTGAGAGGAACAGATTTTTTTCCCCTTAGTACATTTACTACCAGTGAGTTATTTTATAATAAATGAAGCTTTAGACGGAATTCTGCTACTTTAATGTATATTAATAAACAGCTACAAAAGTTCATACAACTTGTTCTAAGTTAGCCCTTTTTAGATTCTAGACTACCACCTTGCAATACAGTGTAAACTCTCAGCAGATATTGTGAAGAGACTGTTAAGATTAGATGACAAAATCCTTTCAGAATGGGTAAGATAGAGGATCAAAGGGAGCCTAGACTCAAAAACTTCTCTGAAAAAGACTTCACGGTTAGTCAGATTTTAAAACTCCAAACAGGTAAGAATCAAGGCACTTGTACAATATTCCCAATCAATCTGTGTATCTTGAACACTTCCATATCTACAACAAAAAATTTCCAATATCTATCTTAATACTAAGTAACAAAGCAATGTCTAAATTCAGATGTTCATTTTGGAAACACTTATTAATTGGGAGCTGACTCCTGATATAGGTGTTTCAAATGTTAACCAACATCCGTGAAGTGTGAATGACTATTTTAGAGACCTTATAAGTTAACTCACCTGGTCTTTGCTGAAGTATTTTAATGTAAATTACAATTTAGTAGTAACATGATCATATTTTGAAGGGGATAAGGTTCCTAGATCTTTTTGTGTTACATATTATCTTATGGCAATTAAGAAACAAATATAGTAGTTATTGCAATGCAAGCATTTTTTCTTCTCAGTTCTAGTAATAAGATTAAATATTCATATAGGCAAATTTTAACTACAGTGCAATTCTGATCTGCTAGTGACTAAAGACAGTGTAGAGAGTTATCAAGTAATACTTCATTAATTTGGGATCTGAAGCTTGTTCAACATGTATTACCACCTTTGTATGATGAGTTTATACATAAAGCATTCTCCATAATAAGAGTGTTGGGGTCAAAATACAGAAACATTAAATATTGAATTACATTAGGTGTTCTTTATACTGTTGAATCCTATTAATGGTAATAGTTTTATCAGTGCATGATTTCATCATTAAATGAGTGCTACTAATTGGAATTTTGTTTGGCAGCTTTGTTTACATTTAACATATACTTGTTTTTTTAAAGTATAAGTTTAAATATAGATTGCTATTTCAATATATTTAATAAACTTTTTAATTTGGGTTTTATGGGAATTTTCTTCCTGAAAGGCATCATTTAATACCTGCAGTTTAAGAAAACTTAAGAGAGATATACCATAACAGAAGAATTATTAAATAAAATAGTAGCACATTGAATCTGGCAGTGTATTAGAATAATAATGTACCATGACCATTAGCCTTTATGTAGCCTTTATTCCAAGTATGTAAGGATTTGGTCATATTTACATATGTATTACATATATAACAAAATAATCCATCATATCAACCTTTCATAATTCCAGATAAGATATGTCTGATCTAGCTTTTTAGTAAACTTAGAAGGCTACTACTTTACCTTTTGATACAAAATATCCACCCCAAATTTATTTTTATTTTCGTTTGGCTTTAAGACCATAACAGTGAATTCTTTACTTTTTAATTAATATTTGAGTCATTTGAGATAATTTATTGGTTGAGAGCATCAAAATCCAGCTCCAGTAGAGTTAAGCTAAACCATGATTTATTGGAAAAATATGATATAGTTCATAGAATGAGGATGCTGGAGAGGTGGGAATAGTAGAGCAAGTCTAGGATATAGCCATTATTCACTACTTTGTCCAAATACTTTTGGAAAGTTAATGTGCTGCTCCTTTTAATTTCTTTTTCTTTCCAAAGTGCTCAAGATAGCAGGGAGAGAAAGTTAGCAGGGAGAGAAAGTTAGCAGGGAGAGAAATCTGTTGTCCAGCATAGTTTGAGCCTCTTGCCCTACTTCTTAAGTCTAGGAGAGTGATATACTTAAAACTAGGTGGGTTCTATTAAGGAAGACTATACACAGTGAAGAACATGTAATTCCCCCAAAGAAACTTGGGTGTGTTCAAGGGAGAATGGATCCTAGACAGCCAAGACCTTCCTAGTCCCCACAAAAATAACCAGTAGATGGCACACCCTGGTGGAGCAGCAGTTAGATCAGTCGTTTCCAATAGACAGGGGCCACATATCCCTGTGTTCAAGTCCTGGACCCAGGAAGAAACAACCAGTGTGAACAACTAAACAAAAAATAAAGTGCTTCTTCTTCCTCCTCACTCTTCCTGCCTGCTTGCCTGCTACTGCCATCATTCCTGTCTACACCTTTCCTTTAAAAAAAAAAAAGTAAACCCATAGATAGTCAGTAAAATAGACAGGAATTTTGATATTTTTAACCTCATTAATCATTTAAAGCCTAAAACTGACCAGTCCTTAATCATTGAGAATAAATTATTTCTAAAATTTTTTGAATCTTAAAGGCTTAAGATCTTAATTTACATATTATTATCAGTATTTTAGATACTTATGTAATCCTTTATTTTTCTTTTTAGACAATGCGAAGACACAGAAATGAAGTGACAGTTGAACTGCGAAAGGTAAGGGTGATACAGATTTAATGAAAAATCAGTTTGAGTTTTTCTGAATTTAAAACTCTGTATAACTTGAATAATGAGGCTATTGTGGCAATTTAGTGATCATATCCCAAAACCACACAACATAAAAATATAGTAATGAAGAGTTTATAATAGTATATACTTAAAATAGCTTTCATTTGTTGAGGTATTAGGTATTATGTAAAGTGCTTTAACGTCATTATTGAGATTTCCAATACATTTGAAGAAATTACTTTCTCTAGCTTTTTCTTAATATTTTCATTCTGTAGGTTCTGTACTGGGCAGGATTCTTCCACCTTCCTCATATAAAAGTTATACATACTTGTTGGAGATACTTTAGAAAAATAAGCAAAAGCAGAATAAACTTTCTCTTATCAGTTGATTGCAACAGTTATTAAAGTTGTATTTTCCTCCTTTTATTTTTGGAGAATTTTGTAGTTACCATCATCGTTGTTTTCATATAAGTACATTTGATTTGAAGCAAATCTTTTAGTTGACAATCAAGAAAATACAATTAATGTATATACATGTATATAAAAATAGATTTGAAACTTATTTACAGATCTTGGTTTATATTAGATTAGAACCTTTTCTTGATCTTGCTCCTAAAACTTTATATTAAATTACCATCTTGAAGCTTCTGTTTTAGAGAGAGAAGGGAGTTCTTGATTCTGAGACTAGGCACCTCCCAGTGGATCACTAAAACTCAATAGACCCCTTTAATTAATTTATTTCATAAGTATTTAATTTAGTACCAGCTTTGTATCATGAATTTTGTTCAGCATCGGTGTCTTGCTTATTGGTATAATGTATAGCTCCTGAAATTCATTCTCCTCTATTCTGTTCCCACCACATTTTTAATTAAATTTGAAAATTATTTACTAATTCCATTCTTTTCCCAACTCCTTAACTTCTTCATACATACTTACAGATTAACAACAGTGATTTGGCTATCATATGTTCAAGTTTTTTCAACTCCTTTGGTCATTTGAACCAGAGAACTGAACTAAGCTATAGCTTACTAAAAGATGGTAAGCTCCTTGCCATTATTAACTTTGGACTTAGCTTCTTTTTATTAACATATAATACAAATGCATCTTAAATGTACAACTTGATGAATTTTCACAAAATGACCATGCCAACCACCAGCTCCTGATCAAAAACATTAACTGTATCCCCCCAAATCATATGATCTTATCAAGTGATGCAGAAAGAGTGTTTGAAAAAAAATCCAACACCTGTTCCTGATAAAACTCAACAAGTTAGAAATAGAGGGCTTATCTCAACTTGATGGAGAATATCAGTTAAAAAAAACAAACAAACCATAACTAGCATCATACTTAATGGTGAAAGAAATGCTTTCTGCTTATGGTCTGGGTTCAAGGCAAGGATGTCTGCATGTCACTGCTCTTATTAGTGCTGTAAGTTCTAGCTGGTACCATAAGACCATAGTATCATAAAAGAAATAAAAAGGCATGAAGTTAAGAAAGGAAGAAAAAGTCTGTCTCTATTTGTAGAGGACATGATTATCTATGTAGAAATTCCTAAGGAATCTATGAAAAAGCTCCTATAATAAGTGAGTTCCACAAGGTCACAGAATACAATTCTAACAACAACACACAGAAATCCAAATTAAAACCACGGTACCTTTTGTAGTTACTCAAATTAAAAATAGATATATCAATACACATTAACAGAACATTGAAACTGATAAAAAAAGGTATGGATCATTAAAATATGCAGAGGATCTGTATGCTGAATGTTATAAAGTTCTGATGAAATAAGACTTAAGTAAATGGAGAGGCACATACTAAATTTAAACAATGCTATAATGCAGTGGTACCTCAGTAACAATGTATTAAAAAGAAATAAGCCCATAGCCACAGTCAGTGTTCAGCCCTTGACTAATATTTCCTAGGTATATAATTTAGTTTGGCCAGGTTCTCTGTATCTCCATTTATTTACCTTAAAGATTTTAATGTTATAGGAACTAAAACTAGGAAAAGATTTAAGACAGTAAAGTATTTTGGGATAAGAACAAACATAATTGCTTATATCATGTTAGAAATGGGGTAGGTAAATGATGTAATTATCCTATTCATACCATATATTAGAAATAACTACTGATTGGTTCCACAGATTTAGATACAGAATTACAAGCCACTTTTTTAAAATGGAAAGAGAAATTTGAGAGTGAAACAGAATAACTATCTATAGTAATTAATAACGTACAGAATTTAACTCAAAAGATGCTGAGTCATAAGAAATTGCCCATAATTAACCCTCTTTGGCTTACAAAGTGGCAATTCCATGTAGCTCAACCTAATAGAAAACAGAAGATCTAGAAAGGATTAGATAAATACATTTGTGGATAAAAGATTAATAATACATTTTAAAGGAATTTTTAAAATGCATTTAATTTTTGTGTGTATATGTTATATAAGTGAATGTTGAAACTTGTCTAGTTCCTATATTGATACTCTGATCTTCTCTCTATTTGACCAAAGACAGATGTTTTTCGATGCTAAATTTAATAAACCATGATATCCAGGGGATAAAAATCTCTAGGTCATCAGGTAAAGATACAGTTTAAGTTACTGATTTTGATGAAACCTCCCTTAATGATTAATTGAATCAACAGAAAAATGTCCAGGGATTATTGTTCCTTGGCTTATACATTTTGTTAAGAGTAAAGTGTGGTTTCATATCATGGGATATTTTGGCATACGTTAGGATGTTTTTTAATTTGAATGCAGAGAGGTCATTTAATTTTTGATAAGATATAATTTATTAAGAAGCTATAACTAAATGTGTATATATCTAATAACATATTTATAAATATAAAGCAAATCAATAACATTGCAAGGAGAAATTTGTCAAAGATGTAGTCATTGTGGGATTATTCTTGTCAGTAATAAATAAACACCAATTAATAGGATATAGAAAAGTGAAATAATTAATTTGTAAGTTGTATCTAATAAAACATTTAAAATCTCATGCATATTTGAAAATTGGTTTTGTGAAAGAAAAAGCTAGTTCCAAACTCTGTACTGTGAGGTACCTTAAGACTCTGTGGTGAACTCAGAGAAACTTAGGGATAGTCTAAATTTTTAGGAGAAATAGTGACGTTTAACATCTAAATTAATATTAAACATATCTTGAGGTAATTCACAGTTTAAATGATCATGCTGCATTCCTTTCAATTGTAGTTTTTCTAAATGAAATTTTAAAAAGTCTTTATTTGTTATTTTGCTCAAAATATTAAGTTGTTTGGACCTACCTGAAGAAAAATTAGGCTTTTGGTGGTGGGGTCTGGTTTACACCACTCTGGAGTGAGAAAGTTTGGAAAACTCAGGTACAAAGCAAACATGAACTAATCTCAGAATTTTTTTATAGACTATGTTCTCTGACCACAATATAGTTTAAATATATATGTAATATATACACATTTATATATGTGTTTGTGTGTGAATAAGAGTTTAAAAAGCTTCATAGTTATGGAAAAAATAAAACACTGCTAAATACCTTGGTCATCAAAGAAATTGACAATAGAAATATTACTTGTCAGAACTTGTAGAATATAGTATTACTTCACAAGAGAAATTTATAGCAAGTAGCAAGATGGGACAAATAATTATAGGAATTTAAGAGGCATATTCGTTTATATACAGCATAAGTTTAAAAACCAACAGTGCATCAGTTTTTATTGCATAATAATCACTCCAAAACAAAGTATCCTGAAACAATAGCCATTTTATTCAGCAGAGTGACTTTGAGTTGGCAAAGTGATTCTGTTGGTCTGAGCCAATTCCGATGATCTCTGCTGGGGTCCCTCATTCATCTCTGGTCAGCTGGTGGATTAGTGAGTGACTAAATGTGATCTAAAATGGTCTCAGTCAAGTTTCTGCCTGTTGGCTTAGGATCTTGATTGTCCTCCACATAACCTCACCCTCTAGCAGGTTGGCTCAATGTTGTGCACATGGTGGCTTTAGAATGGTAAGAGCAGCAAGAGAGGGCATGCTTCGGAGGTGTAACACCTTTCACGTCCACTTAATTAATGTCTCATTGACAAATCAGGTCACATAGCCGCACCCTAGAATCAGTGCAGGACCAGATTACCCCAGGCATGGATCTGGGAAGGGAAATCATACCATTTTTGAAAACAATATACTACAGTTTGAATATGAGCAATTTTGTGCCAGTAAATTTGAAAACCTAGGTGAAATGGGTAATTTCCTAGAAGAAAGAAAGAAAATTTATTTACCTTATTGACTCTAGAAGAAATTGAAAACCTAAGCAGCAGATTTAAAATTTATTAAATTATGTTCATAGCATAGCTGAAAATTTTAACTCTCCCACCTTCCTGGGGAAAAAGATAACCAGTTTCATTGTCGTTTTTTAAAGGAAAGATGCAGGTAGGAATGAAGAACATCAAAGGCAGGCAGTCAGAGAAAGGAGGCATTTTATTTAGTTGTTCATCTTGGTTGTCCGTCTGTTCCAGCCTCGGCACAAGAACTTAGGTCCTTAGGATGTACATGGAACATGTCTAGCCAGAGGTGGCGGACCATTCTGTTACTCCAGCAGGACTTCCAAAAAATGATAATCTTATAGGTGGAACACCAGTAAACATTCAAGGAATAAATAATTTAGGCTTTATTAAATAATTTTAGAGAAGGTAAAGAAGGAACACTTTCTAACACATTTTATGAGGCTTGTAAAAACCATGATACCATGAGCCAGACAAGATAGAATGAGAAAAGATGCTTACAAGTCTGTTTTATTTATGAACATAGGTGACAAAAATCCTAAATAAAATATTAATAAGATGAATTACTTGATGAATCAGTCTCTCTGTATTAATTCTAAGAAATGTTTATCCCAGAACTTGCAAGGTTATAAGTTTAACATTAAAAAAATCCATTTACCACATTCCTATATGAAAAGGAAAAAAAAAAATTACATGTCCAAGTAAGATGCGAAAGAATCACAATTTGTTGAAGTTAAGCACCTCTGATTTAAAAGAGAAAAGAAAAACTATTAGCAAATTAGCACTATCTGATAAATCCTTATTAGATAAAGTATGTCTACCATCATATATAATGATAAAACACATTCCTCGAATTGGGCATCTGTTCATATCGGATACTGCTTTAGTCTTATTTATGCTTAGTATTGCTTTTAGCCTTGAAATAGGAGGAATGGGGGGAATAAGATTCCTAAAAGGTCTTTGGAGCTTGATTATTTACTCTCTGGAAGTTAGACAATAATAGAATGAGATCAGAGTAAGAATAAGTTTTGGTTTATCTGTATATAAACTTCTTGAAATTTTTTAAATGGATTAAATTTCAAGGGATATTTAAAATTATATAGTAGATTCTGGATCCAGTTTCAAGGTGGCAGACTGTTAAGATCTCGAGCTCACCTTCTTCCCACAGCCACAACCAAAACACAACTATTTAGCAAATACGAACTTTGGAAAGAAACGGGGACCAGCACCTCAACAGAAGTGACAGGACACGACCTACATAAATGGTAGGAGAAGCTGATCAGTCAGAGAAGCCAATCTTTTTCTCATGCATCCCTATTTGGAGATCCTGGGGCTGAAATGAAGAGAACATTGATACAGATACTCTCCTGGAGCTGAGTGGCTATCCCCATTGGTGAGTATCACCATACTTGGGAACTAGCATTCAGTCACTGAACCAAAAACCTCAGCGTGGGGCAGGAAAAGGAACAAGCTCCTTGTGAACAGAGATACTGCTTCCACAGGTGCCAGCACTCTAGGCTGCCATTGCAGGAAAGCCCCAGGGGGAATTGCCCACCTTCTCTGCCATTAGTGCATTTGTAAGGAACAGTTGGCACTCAGAACTGTCTTTCTGCAGGCTGTCAGAGACAGAAAACCAAGTTGATAGCACCTATATGGATAGTTGACTGGTTTCCAACAAAGAACATTCCAATCTATCCCTCTTGTGGGAAAAATATTGGAAGGACTCCATTAAAATAGCAGTTTCTGTCAGCCTGGGGCTATAGCTAAACAGCTTCCCTACTTGCTTGGGACATTATGAAATTCCACTTAGGCCCCAGGGCTTGTTGACCACCCCCTGCTGGGACACCATTCCTCTGGAATGCCAAGGGACTTTTACCAGGGGGTGTGCTCCACTAAAACTAATTCCCAGTTGTCTATCTTCTGTGGGCTCTATTGGGACTGTGGCCTGCTTTTGGACTGGACCCACAACTCTTGAGTCTCTCTCTATATACCTTATTCATGTCTGTGATTCTGGGGGAAATCTCTGCATTCCCTATCTCCACGCCAACCCTGTAGACCCCACTCTCAGACCTGAACAAGAGCTGGCCCTACAGCTTCAACAAATCTGACCATTGTTCACACAACTAAAGGAAGCCCAGCATTCCAGGCCAACACCCAGGCCTATCTTGTGTACCTGATTCCCTTACACAAAGTCTTTATACCAGGAAGCCTAACCCATAGAAATAAATACAGAATGTCAAACAGATTGAAGAGACAGATAAATATATGTGAAAGATGGACCAAAACAAGACCCCAGAGGAAAATTTGAATACAGCAGAGTTAAGTAAACAACCTAATGAAGACTTTAAAGCTACAGTATTAATGATACTCACTGAAATTAGGAAAGCAATGGAGGAACAAAAAGAGAACAACAAAGAAAGAAACTATGAGGCAGTTCCAAATAGAATTCACAAGCTAAAGAACACAATAGCTGAGTTAAAGACACAGTAGAGGGGTTCAACAGTAATGTAGAAGAAGCTTCCAGTAGAATCAGTGAGCTGAAGATAGGGCAGTGAATTGCACCCAAGCAGACCATCAAAGAGAAGATAGAATTAAAAGAAATGAAGACAACATATGAGACCTATGGGATAGCATGAAGAGGGACAATGTTGCATTATAGCAGTCCCAGAAGAAGAGAGAGAGAAGGGAGCAGTAACTGTATTTGAAGAAATAAAAGCTGAGAATTTTCTTTCTGAAGAAGGAAGCAGGCCCAGGAAGCTCAAAAGAATTCCAAGCAAAAGAAACTCAAGCAGTCCTGCATCAAGACACACAGTCACTAACATGTCAAAATATAAGATAGAGACTCCTAAAAGCAGCTAGAGAAAAATGAGTTATATGCATGGGAGCCCCCGTAAGACTGTTGTCAGATTTCTCAGCTGAAACTTAATAGGCCAGAAGAAAATGACAGGATGTATTCAAAGTGCGGAAAGAAAAGAACTTCAAAGCAAGGACACTCTACCCTGCTTGTACCAGCCTTACAAGAAATACTAAAGAAGTTCTATAAAATAAAAAGATACCTCACTTAGAAGCAACAAGACAGCAAAAATATGAAATTGTGGGGAGGAGAGTAAAATGTGGTCTACTAGAATGAGCTCAAGACTAACTTACTTTCAAGGTTAACATGTTATAAGGGTAGAAACTTAGGCAAATCCCACGGTAACCTCATAACAAACCCCGTAGAAAAAAATAAAGACAAAAATGAAAAGGGAAAACAAACACAACATAAGTCCTTTCAAAACACCTAAAAGAGAAAGAGAACTAAGGTCCTGTCTGCAGCAATGCTCAGAAAACAATGAACAATGCAATAAACAGTGACATATCAATAATGACCCAAAATGTTAATGGATTGAACTCACCAATCAAAAGGCATAGAGTGGCTGAATGATTAAAATTTAAAACCCAGCTTTGTACTTCATACATGAAAGTCATCTACGTTTGAAAGATAAAGATAGGCTCAAAGTCAGTGGTTGGAAAACAATCCTACAATAAAATGGTAGCCTAAAAAAAAAAGCAGAGACTGCCATGCTTATATCTTGTAAAAACAGACTTTCAAATAAAGAAGGTAGCAAAAGATAGGAAGGGCATTCAGCATTATTTATTATAGACCAAGAACTAGAAACAACTTAAGTGCCTATTAACAGATGAGTTGACAGAAGATATGGTATAGATACATAATGGAATACTTGTCAGCTATCAAAAAGAGGAATCCTACCATTTGCATCAACATGTATTGACTTAGGAAATTATGCTTAGTGAGATAAACCAGAAGGGCAGACATCCTATGATACCACTCATATTTGGTAAATAGAGTAACCAAGCAAATGATCTAAATCAAACAAAAATAGATTTTCAGTCAATCAAAACAAATGGGTAGTTGCAGGAAGAGAAGAGGGAGGTGGACAGGCCAATTGGGTAAGAGGATTAATTGTATATCCAAGGAAGAACTGAAATGTTGGTGAACTTGACATTATATACAGATGTGGATTTACTGAGAGGCACACCTTAAAACCTCTATAATGTTATGATGCCATATTCTTTCAGAAGAAAGATATATAGATCAAGTACTATGGATAGGATGTAAAAAACTTGAAACAATTTCATATTTATAGTTTGAATTTCAAGGTTGTAAGAATAGTTCAAAAACTGTATTCCATTCAGCATTCATCTTCCTTAATTATTAGCATTTTTCCCGTATTTGCTTATTTTCTCTCCCTCTAAAATATGTATGTATATATGTATGTGTGTCTATGTGCACACACATATATACCTTGTTTTCTTGAATTAGTCAGATAGCAGGCATAATACCTCATTACTTTTAATACACTTTCCTATGAGCCACAGTGCATTTATTAGATTAACATAAATTTCTACTATATAATCCTTAGATTCATAGTTTTCTGATATCCACAATGTCCTTAACAAATCCAAGATCCAATCCAGAATTAGACATTACATTTTGTTTTCATGTTTAATGGCTCCCCTTCAATCCAGCCATTACTCAGTCTATCTTTTATGACTACGTTTTGAAGAGTACAGATGAGGGTTTTTTTTTTGTTTTGTAAAGCAGCAAATTTGGATCCGTCTGACTTTCTCAGGTGCTTGCTAGTGGTGGTGGTGGTGGTTGTCGTGTTTTGCTCAAAAATACTACAGAGGTAATGTTGAGAAGATAGAAAGGGGAAACTGAAAGAACAAAACAGTAGACTTTCAAGAAACACTGAGTTGCTCTTTACTGATGATAATAACCTTTGTCATTTACTGGAGATGCTGTTTGCCAAGTTTTCCTACCATAAATTAATAAGCATTTTGTGGGAAGACATGAGTCTATAAAATACCAATGCATAGGTTTTAATATTTGTGAGATTGTGCTAATTTAAAATGTAGAATTATTTGAGTAGTTACTAAAGTATGCTGTGATGTAAATGGAAATTGGTAATCTAATAACTAGCATGTATATAAGCATCTGTTTAAACATGCTTAATTATACATAGCACAAAAGTAGATGCCATGCAGACAAGCCAATGAGCTTCAGATATATAGTTCTAGTTTTAACTATTTGATCTGAATATTAATATCAGTATTATTACCTCTTCAGTAACTTTCTTTTATAATCAGACACTTTTATGCTAAAGACTAGATAATATGTCCTTTGAAAATTTAAGTTAAAAGGGCTCCTAGAAATCATTTAGACTGTGTTATATCTCTTTTTTTTTTTTTAACTTAATTCTATACACTAAAAACTTAGAGAAAATTGATGATTTACCCAGAGTTACTCAATATGAAGTGGTACCAGTTGCCTTACAAACAAATGATACCTCATAAAATATTAGAAATGTTTCCTAGCAGAGAATTCTTGTTTGTAAAAGCCAGATAGTAAGCGTTGAAATCTAAGTGATAGAAAGTAGATAGCATTTATGCTAATGAGTTCCCATTTCCCACACTCCATATGAGCAGGTAAAACCTTAACATTTAAACAGTTAACTCTTTCCCATTAGCCTCATCCTTAAGTTATTTCAGACAACCATTAATAATAAGTAGATGTTAGCATACGAGCTGATATATTTGCTAGTTTTATAATAACAATACATCTCCAAATGTAAATATTCACTAAAGATTGGGAGCCATAGTATTGATCAAAAGACTTGAGACTTCAGAGTGAGTGAGCGAGTGAATGAGTGAGAAAGCCGAATTGTAAACCAGTTAATTTTGTTACCAAAGCTAGAGTATGGCCTGTCATTGATTCAAAGATTCACATTTAATTAATGTTATCCTTATGTAGAGATTCAGTGTTTGTTTCATAATTGTCAGATAAAGTTGAAATAATTTAATTTGAATTTTCCCTAATAGGAGCCTTTATGACTTAATTATTTCTTGATTACCTTTCAGAACAAAAGAGATGAACACTTACTGAAAAAAAGAAATGTTCCCCAAGAGGAAAGTTTAGAAGATTCAGATGTTGATGCTGATTTTAAAGCAGTAAGTTCTTTTATTCTTATAAATGATTTAAAAATAATCTACAATAATTGTAACTTCATTTTTAATGTTAAACCAGTTTTACAATAAGCTCTTTGCTGAACTGTTTTTTTTCTTTTTAAGCAAAATGTAACACTAGAAGCTATATTGCAGGTATGTTGTTAATTTAATATTCTCATTTTAAAGTATTTTGAAATTGATTTTTTTTTCATTTCTGAAATTTACATTTGGTATTGCAGAATGCCACAAGCGATAACCCAGTGGTTCAGTTGAGTGCTGTCCAGGCTGCAAGGTGAGTACTGATTTGTCCAGAAAAAGAATTGCATTATCCTCAGTGTCTTAGCTGAGTCTCTCGAAGTCAAACATTGTTTTTCTGTTCATAGTTTGAAAATCATAGCAATTAATTTCTTATGTTTCTTTTTCTAGAAAGCTATTATCAAGTGACAGAAACCCACCAATTGATGACCTAATAAAATCTGGGATTTTGCCAATTCTAGTTAAATGTCTAGAAAGGGACGATAAGTAAGTATAGATTTGACTCTGTTCACTTTTTTCAAGTTAACTCAAATTTGGAATTGTTATTTAACCAGTGGTTTCAGTTTTGTTTCGCATTTATTATGTTTTCAGTTGTCATACATTTTAACAAAGTTTTCTTATTCTATCTGCGATCATGTTCTGCAGTGTGTATTCTAAAGTACTTTTCTTTTTAGTTTATGAAGTGTGTGTATATTTTCTAGGAAAATTTTAGCTTGTTTATTGCCTATTCTAACTAAACTCAACTATTTGTAGATTTTATATGTTTATATGTTTTACTGGCTAATTTTTTTAAAACTCAAATTAGTGTTTGAGTCACTCTTTGCTTATGAGTCTATATATAGATTAACCTCATGACTGAGTCAACATGAATGGTTTCCAGAACTGATCCACTGATCCTCTGCAAAATCTTTAATAGAACTCCAGCCATGATTAGTGGTCAAACATCATGTTTTTAATTTGTGGTAAATTAAAAATAAAGGAGCAGGTTATACTTATACAGAATAGAAAGGGGAAATTAAGTCTTGATATCTTGTGAAGTACTGGTCTCATTTCTGTAGTGTTTAGAAATATCTCAGTGTGCTATTTCTTAAACCTCCATCAATTGAGTGTGAAAAAGTTTTATTTCAGCTGTTAAAAAAAAATTCTATTCTACCTTCATCTTTAGGGCTCCCTTTTTGTTCTTGATCTGTTTCTCTTCATTCTGTCTTTACTTTTGTTTTCCAGCCTTTGGCATACTTATTTTGTAATTTAGTGGGTGTGTCTGTGAAACATAGCATACAGAAAATATGTTAAAATGTGTACATACCTATGTAACCACAATGCAGAACAAAAATGGAAAATTTTCATTTTTTTGGATCAGAATTTGTGAGTTTGTCACGGAAAATTATAATATGAAAGATCATAGACTTTGTAATCAACTGGACAGTGCTTTAAATCCAGAGTTGCTGTTTACCAAAATCTGAGTTGCCTTTGAGCCTCAGCTCAAAATTAGGTGGTTTTGAGGAGGGGAAATAGTACATACAAAACATTTCACACAATATCAAACTTTAATAATAAATGTTCATATATTTTTTACACTCATGTATTTTTTTTCTACTCTCTTTTTTCATGTTAGATTTTTTCTGGCTTGATAATTTCATTTTTTTACATTCTCCCTGTTTTCTCATTTATGAGCCTCATTTTCAGTAATTGCTTAACCACCTACATTAGCTAAATTACCCTTGTCTTCCAGTCTAGGACAAATATACTGTCTCAGTGTCTTTCGTTTTATTATCCTTTTACTTCTCCTCTGGCTTTAATACCCTCTTGTTCTCTGCCTTTTGCCAAAATTCATTATGTAGTTCTTGTCTGCTACTCCATTTTCTAATCTCTTCCATCTTTTTAGCATCATTGTTATATTATGTCTCTTGACATTTATTTTCCTTAAAATCTTTTACTTCTTGGGCCTCTATAACATTTTGATATTAACAAATTTATTTTCTTAATTTTTTTTTATAATTTTCTCCTACTTCTCTAGCCATTGGTGCTCCTTCGTTTTTGTTTAATACTACCTCCTCCTCTATTGGTATTCTATTTAAAGGACTTGATACACTTTCAGCTATCTTTCCTATCTTAATGTAGATGATTTTTTAAACAGATCTCTTATATCAACGTTTAACCTTTTTAAAAATCCATCCTGTATATACCATTGGCTCCAATATTATTTTCTCTCCTTTTTAAGTAGTACTTATACTAAGTATGTCTGTAGCATAAATTTCAAGCTATAAAACCTGGGATTTGAGTTGTAGTTCTCTCTTCAGTATTCTCTCTCTCTCTCTTAAATAACTTACCTTTTCTATTTCATTCCCTAAAAAAATTTTGCATACCTCTGGGTTTCAGTTGTCTTGATCTATTTTTTTTATCATCCATACACATCATGATCTTTCTACCCATTACCTGTCAGTGCCTTTCTTCAGCTGTCTTTGAAAAGTTCACTCAGCTTTCACTTCCTTTGTGAGGTCTTCAGAATCATTATGTTAAATTATAGTGATCTCATCCTTTCAATAAAATTATGCAATCTTGTAATATCTCCGGTATGTAAAGTACATGTTCTAGCGAAGTCAGATAACATTCTAGCTTTAAAGTCAGTGAGGCTTTAACTGCGACTCAGGTGAGATAAGGCCTTCAGCTAGCACAATGATATTATGGATGCAACTTAATCAAGATAAGAAATTTTAGGAAGTAAAATTTGAATCACACTGATTATGAGATGTATGTGGGAAAGGAAGGAGTCAAGGAAAATAATGACTGGTCAAATGTTGGAACAACCAGTGGATAGAAGCAAGTGTATTATGACTGGGATTAGAAGCCAATGAGACATTCAAATGGATATATCCAGCAGTCAATTAAATAATGTGAAATTCAAAGACAAGGTGAAGGATAACCATGTAGATCTTTAGGTCAAATTTAAGTGCTTGGCTATGTTATTTGTCTAATTTTTTTTAATTGCTTCTTTTATAGTCCTTCATTACAGTTTGAAGCTGCTTGGGCATTAACTAATATAGCATCAGGAACTTCTGCACAGACTCAAGCTGTTGTACAGTCTAGTAAGTGTAATTAACTTCCTTACTTTCTGGACTTCCAAAAAAAAAATAAAGGCAAGGAAGTGGTGTTTTGTTATAAAAACTAACTTTTATCTTGTAACATTTTAAAACTGGTGAATTCTCGAAGTTATTTTTGATGGTCGATATCTTTCCCATAGCTATTAAACTGTCATTAAATAATTTTGTTATTGTTACTAAAAAGTGAATAGTTTTATCTTTTTGGTTAGAGATCATCTCCTATCCATCCTAAATTTTTCTAATACCTTCAAGATATGAGTAGCTTATTTCTTTTAGCTTGTAACATAGGTATTTTTAACATTTTTACCTATCTCAAAATGGGCTTTTATAGTGTGTTGACCCAAACTGACAAAAACTCTGAAAATGATGTCTTTAAATGTCACCAAGTGTGGGACACTTGACTGACTTTAGATGGTATTCAGGTTGATTCTTAAATAGTATACAATATAGCAATAACTTACATTGAATCAGATAGTGAGACTACTCACTCTTTTACTTCTCTTTCAGATATTTCAGTAGTATCAAGGAGAAAGCTTCTAATTAGCCAACAAACTGGACAAAAAGGGAACAGATTTTAGACTAGGGCTTTCAGGAGAGACTAATATAGGTATTATTTAATAGCAATGTTTTGTTTTTATCATTTTTTATTATTTTCTCTTTTTTTGGTGATACTGGTCATCTGTTTACAGAAGTGATAAATAAAATTTGTTAAGTTACAAATGCTAGTCATTTGAAACCCTCATACATTGCTGGTGGGAATGTAAAATGATGTAGCCTCTTTGGAAAATAGCTAATCAAAAGGTTAATGATAGAATTACCATATGACCCAACATTTCCACTGTGAGGTGGATCCAAGAGATGTGAAACATGTGTTCACACAGTGAAACATGTGTTCACACAGTAAAATTTGTACACAAATTTTCACAACAGTATTAGTCATAATAGCCAAAAAGTGGAAGTAACCCTAGTGTCCATTAACTGATGAAACATAAACTGATGAATTCCATATATATAATGGAATACCATTCAGCAATAAAAAAACAATGAAGTTCTAATACTTCATCTAACATGAATGAACCTCAAAAACATTTAATGGAAGAAGACATGCATAAGAAACCACATATGATTTATTTATATGTAATTTCCAGAAGAGAGAAATCTATGTGATTGGCATAGTTCTTTCTTTTGGAGCTCATAGAAAGTTAAATTAGATTATCATCATGACTGAACAACTCTTTTGTAAAACCACTGATTGCGAACTTATATTCAATGACAACTTTAAAAATTATATCTCAGCAGAGTTTTTAAAGCTGTGAGTCAATTTCAATTTAAAAGTTAAGTGCATAGTACAGGTAGTAGAGATACAGCAGAGAATCTGGGGGGGTAGTACACAGTTGACTGAAATTTAAGAAAAAGTGATCTGTGCTTTGTTTTCCTATATGGAATTGGATATGATATCATTATTTTATAATTAGGAAAGATGATTAATGTGTAAATTATCTGAAGAGTAAGAATTATAATAAATAAATTATTTTAAATTATTAAGTATGCCTGACATTGGAATTATCAGTTCTTGAGTGTATCCCATATTTGCAATTGGGATAACATTTACTCTAAAATTTCATATTCTAAAGTGTTACATGTTTGAGGTAGGAACTTCTGATATACTACAGAAAAATTTTCTGCTGCTGTCTTAGTTAATGATATATTAACTTTTTAAGATAGTATCAGTAGGTGTGTTACTCAAATATTACTAAGGGAAAATAATATAATTGTTTATTTTTAAGATAAAGGTATTCACTTTTTTCATTCAATATAATTAGGCAACTGCAGTGTGCCAGACTCTTTGTATTTTATCATCTTATCTAGGCTGAAATCAGTAAGTTCTTCAATATTTTGCAGTATAAATATTAGCTTTTTTAAATTACAGATGCCGTACCTCTTTTTCTGAGACTTCTCCATTCACCACATCAGAATGTTTGTGAACAAGCAGTATGGGCTTTGGGAAACATTATAGGTAAGTTCCATTTAGGTTTGAAAAGATTCCAATTAAGAATTTTAATTAACTTTTTTCCTACATTGGCATAGCCATTACACACTATGTTTCCTCTGATTTTAATGTGAGTTAACTGTGTTTTTGCTTCATAAATATTCACTTAAGATATCTCTTTGAAATGGATATAAAATTTGCTATTAAGACTAGTAGATTAAATTTGTGTTCAAATCAAAAACTGGAGAAACAGCAACCTTTGATACCCTTGACTTATAGTGAGGAAACATAGAACATCAGTGTCCCAACATGAGTCATTGCATACATTTCAGACTTTCTCATCCTGAATGTAATTTTTTTTTAAATACAATTTTCATTTCTGTAGGTGATGGTCCTCAATGTAGAGATTATGTCATATCACTGGGAGTTGTCAAACCTCTTCTGTCCTTCATCAATCCCTCCATTCCCATCACCTTCCTTCGGAACGTCACATGGGTCATTGTCAATCTCTGCAGGAATAAGGACCCCCCACCGCCTATGGAGACAGTTCAGGAGGTAAATGAAGAATTGCAAAGGCCAGATGGTATATTTTCCCTATATATTTGCTTTAGATTTTCATGTACAGGGAATGAAATAATACATATACTCATTTCAGTAAAGGTACAAGATTTCCTAAATAATGTATTATATATTTAAAACTCCTGAGAAATAAATTGTGTCTTATTGTACCTGAAAGAATGACAGTGTACCCTAATTATTTTTGATGATTTTCACTAAAAAATAAAATAAAATAGTCCGAAAAATAACAAAAGGAGAAAATAAAACCAGCATATTATTATTGCATTATATTTTTGGTTTCAACACTAAAGAAAATTAAGAAATTGCTGCATATAAAACCTAGTGTACTTACATGGAAATGCTCGAGTGAATTTGTCTTAAGTCCAATTGAAATTGGTTTCTAACAAAATAGTGTTCTTCAAGTTATGACATATTTTGTGTTGCATCTACTAATTAAAACAAAGTAGTAGATTCTATTTGTATTTTATTTATAAATGGATCTTGAGTATTTCAAGTACGTAACCTTTAATTACCTGACTGTAGAGAGAGATGTTGGCTGAATGGATCTTTATAGTTGACATCTTTGACCAGTTTCTACTTCCATTTGCTGTAAGGGAATGACTACCTAATGTGATTGCTCCCTTCCCAATGCTTCTTCCCAGATTTTTAAGGAAAGATCTCTAAGACCTGAATTCAACAAGCAAAAATTTGTACTTTATACTGGTTATCATTTTCTTGACTAAATCTGAGATCAAAAACTTGAATTCGATTCAAGTAGTTTATTAAATAATATCTTACTTTTACTTTAAGCAGGTGAGGCACTGATGACAGTTTTGAGAGTTGCTTAGCTATCCTGTGTACTTGCATCTCCATTCTTTCTGTTTGAAATTATATGTCATAAAGATGGTTATACAAAACCAAGATTTTTTCTTTAAGCACAGTAATATTTGCCAGATTTATTTAGATATTTAATTCTGACATGTGAAATATGTTTTTGTTTCTTCAGTTTAAAGTTAGCATATTATCATTTTCCTAAGAGATTTAAACAAATTTAACGATGTCTTTCTTGCCCTACAAATAATATTTACTGTTTTGTGTCGTCATTAATTTTTACAAAAACATATCAACTTTAGTGTTTCTTATTGTTTATCTTCTTTCCTCAGATTTTGCCAGCATTATGTGTCCTCATATACCATACGGATATAAATGTAAGTAAAACAGAAACTTAGATTTGGAATTTTGCTCTTGATGGTACTGAAAGATTATTATTTAATCTTTAGGCTTTTAGTGTCACTATATATCATTTTTGTTTTGTTTGTTTTTAAAGGAAAGATACAGGCAGTAATGAAGGCATATATGCAGGCAGGTAGGAAGAGAGAGGAGGAAGAAACATTTATTTATTTTATTTAGTTCATCTTGGTCGTGCCCTGGCTTCAGGTCTCAAACCTGTGACCTTGAGATGTGTATGGATTGCATATGATACCTTACCCAATAGGCCACCAGGGTGCACCCATTATCTATCTTCTTAACTCATCAAGCTTCCACATGTATAAATCAATTTCAGAAATAAGATTAAGGTTAATTAAGTTTATAGCTTCAATCGTCGACAGCAAACATGCTAACCTTAGAGAAATAATTTTATATATTATATACATATATATAATTTATTTGCATCATTTTTAGTACTATTTTAAAATAATAATTATAACATAGACTCTATAGAGCACTCTTGTAATTTTTAATTTCATTTAATTCTTTAATCTCATTTGAAATCTAGGTAGACTAGATGTTATTGTTCCTATTTTTCAGAATAAGAGGAAACTTGAACCTCAAGGGAAAAGGTTAAGTGATTTATCCAAAATTACAGAGCGAGTAAGGGTCAGAGTTTGTATTAAAAATTTAGGTCTTCTAGAGACAGATGTTGTATATTTTCCATGAAACCACAGCCTCCCAGGGAACAAAACTGAGGTATAGTGTAGTTTTAGTACAAAAACATTTTAGATGATTTTTTTCATTATGTTTAAGCCCTTCTCCCTGCCGAGCTCTTTATATGTGCCCCAACCAGGCAGGGGATGTGAAGAGTGTGGGCTACTCACTCCTGGAGCTCCAGGTGGTGTTGAGAATAGGGGCCCTGTCCCTGACTCATCAAGATGGCCACTTGTCCCCTTGGCTGTCTTTGTAGACCTTTTGCTGAACTTTGTGAAGATATGAAATTCACTTGCTTTCAATCACCAACAAGCAGTTGTGGACTCTGGTTGTTGACTGCCATATCCCCAGGGCTGGAAATTGGTACATGCTTAAGTAAGTGGTGATGGAGGTCAATGACCTGCTTTATCACTCCCCACTTGGAGGTAACCACAGGCAAATGTCTTGGTGTTCCTTCTAGACTTTGCTTATTATTACACACAAATAAATATATATGTGTAATTTATTAGGTAAAAAGATCTAAAGTATGTATGCTTTGTTCTCTGGATTTTTTTAAGCTCTCAGTGTGACATCGTTTTATGCCAGTTTACATGGTCCAGTGGCTGCAAATTAATTCTATGTTGATCTCTTCCTATTAATTGACATAATGAAGATTTCTGGTTTTTTATTGCAAGAAAAATAAAATGTGCTATGTAGTATTTTAAGGACTCATTTATTCTTTATAAAAATCCTAGCATTCCATCTTACAAATGTACTAAAAGAAAGGGCTAAGATAGTTAAATAATCTGTCTGTAATGTCAATTTGGAGAAATAGGATTTGTCATTTGAAAAAGTCATGTAAGGAACATGAGGGAATTTTTGTTTTGTTTGTGTTTTCAAAGGAAAGGTACAGGCTGGAATTAAGGCGAGTAGACAGGTAGGAAGAAAAAGAGAGGAGAAAGCATTTTTTTTTCTTTATTCAGTTACTTGTTTCCCCCAGTCTGTGTCCTTTGGAGGATGTGAACTGTGCCAGAGGACCAGACTACTGTTACACCAGGGCACACCCTGTGTTAAGGTTTAGGTTATCTTGTAGTCAATGCAGAGTCACTGAAGATTTTTAAGTAGAGGAGTAATGTACTACATATAGACAAAATAACTGTTACATACACGTCACTTAGAAGAGGTATGAAGGGTATGGAATTGGGGAAAGTTTGAGTGTAGTGAGGGCTATTTTGGTATCATAGTAGGTTTAAGGAAGTTGATGAAGGTATGAACTAGAACAGTTGTAATAGAAATGGTTAGGCAAGGAAATTTTTAGTGTTAAGAGATAAAGTGATTAGAAATTGGAGAAGAAAGAATCAAAAAGAAGTAATAATTACCGTGGTTTCTAATTTTGTTACCTGTGAACTATCAGAAGGAATAAAATAAAAGGATGTGATTTGTAAAGGGAAATGATGAGTTTATTGTACAATAGGCATGTTGAATCTGAATTCTTGATTGTCTTCCATTGCAATATTTTTAAGACAAAAAACAATGCAGATTTGGGATTTGATAGTCTTTAGGGAACTGATGAAAATATGGACACTTAGAGTAAGATTTTAAAAAAGATTTTAAATGGAATTTATGCATTTGAGTAGTGGCAGGGAAGAAGGCTACCAAGGAGTTATTAATAGTAGAGAGATAGAAGCATAAATTATGAAATAATAGGGAAAAATAAGGCAGAGATTTATCAGATTCTAGATAATATAGGGTCTGTATACTGCCTTTTAAGAGTCATGTATCTTTTTTTTATGTGGTAGATAGAGAACCAAAGAATAATTACCTGATTTTTATTTAAATTAATAATTCATACTAGGTGGAAGGTAGATTTTAGTGGAAACTGATTTGGGAAGACAGATCAGTGATGATTTTGCAGGTGGATAGAAGAAAGTTAGGTCCAGAACTAGAACTTTGACATTTGGGATTAAAAGACAAAGGGAGACTTAATTCTTTTTTTTGCCTTTTAGGATGTTTATATTTTTATAGTATAAGAGTAATATTTATTTCTTTAGTTCACAATGCTGAATTCCATTTAGGATATTGAAATTGCATCTCAGTCTGTATTTCATACCATAGCTACCACAAGAGTTCCAGTGTCCCTTACTGCCTCCTTTTTCCTCACTCCCTCCCCCCCATAACCAGTCCTGAGTCCTGTTATTTTTATTGGACTATGTATATTCATTTTTTTCCATTTCTTTATATTCCACATATGAGTGAAACCATCCTGTATTTCTCTTTTTCTCTCTGACTTATTTCACTCAACATGATCCCCTCCGGTTCCTTCTAGATTATAGCAAAGGGCACAGTTTTATTTTTTAAGTAGAAGCATAGAATTCCATTGAGTATCTGTACCGTAACTTCTTTATCCAGTCATCTGTTAATGGGCATTTGGGTTGTTTCCATGTCTTAGCTATGGTGAATTGTGCTGCTGTGAACAGAGGTGCAGATGTTTTCCTGATTTTGTATCCTTTCAGTATATGCCTAGGAGTGGGATTGCTGGATCAAATGGTAAATCTGTCTTTATTTGAGGAAGCTTCATACTGTTTTCCAAAGAGCTTGCACCAGTTTACTTTCCCGTCAACAATGTAGAAGGGTTCTCTTTTTCCACACCCACTCCAACACCTGCTTTTTCTAGTCTTCAATATAGGCCTTTCTCACTGGTGTGAGATGGTATATCATTATAGTTTTTATTTGCATTTCTCTGATTATGAGTGATGTAGAGCATTTTTTCAAGTGTCTAAACTATCTGTGAGTCTTCTTTAGAAAGGTCTCTATTCAGTGCCTTTGCCCATTTTTTGAGTGGATCATTTGCTTTTTTATTGTTGAGATTTGAGCTATTTGTGTATTTTAGAAATGGAACTTTTATGTATGTTTTGTGAACATCTTCTTCAATTCCATGGTTTGTCTTTTTGTTTTAGTGATAATTTCTTTTGCTGTGCAGAAGCTTTTCAATTTGATGGAGTACCAATTGTTTAGTTTTGCTTTGGTTTCTTTTGCTGTCACTGTTCCTCCCCCAAAGACTTCTTTGAGTTTGAGGTTGAGGTCCTGGAGTGTTTTCCCCACATTTTGTTCTAGGCGTTTTATGGTTTGGGGTCTTGTGTCCAGGTCTTTGATCCATTCTAAATTGATTTTCGTACCTGGCAATAATGAGTAGTCTAGTTTCTTTCTTTCTCTCTTTTTTTTGGCAGATGTTTTCCAAGCACTATTTATTGAATGGACTTTCCTTCCTCAGTTGTGTGTTTTTAGCATCTTTGTCATAGACTTACTGTCCATAGAGGTGTGGTTTTATTTCTGGACTCTCTGTGATTCCACTGATCATCATGTCTGCATTTGTTCCACTACCATACAGTTTTGATGACAGTCGCTCTCTAGTATAATTTGAAGTTCAGAAGTATGATGCCTCCGCTATTTCTTGTTTCTATTAGAATAGCTTTGACTCTTCAAGGTTTTCTGTGGTTCCATACAAACAGTATTATTTGCTCCATTTTCTTGAAAATGTCCCTGGGATTTTGATGAAAATCGTGTTGAACCTATCTATTGCCTTAGGTAGAGTGGCCATTTTTACTATGCTGATTTTTCCAGTCCATGAACTTAGGATGTTTTTCGTCTCTTTGTGTCTTTTTCTTTTCTTTTGTTAAGATCCTATAGTTTTCATTGTAGAGGTCTTTTAGCTTCTTTGTTAATAAGTTAATTCACAGGTATTTGATCTTCCTTGGTGCTGTTGTTAATGGGAATTCTTTCTTAATTTCATTCTCTTCTACTTCATTATTTGCCTATAGGAATACCACTGATTTTTGTGTGTTGATTTTATATCCTGCCACTTCACTATATTAAGAAATTTTAGGTGATAAATTTACTGTTTTCATATAGATGTTAAAAGAAAGGAATCAAGGATAATATCCAGTACTCTAACTTGGGCTTTAGGGTAGGATAATTTCAGAGAGAGGAATAGAACAGCAGAAATGACTTAATAGAGACTAGCGAGACTGCTGTTAAGGCTGGATGGGATGTAGAGATAAGTAAGTGGCTTATGCATTTTAACATGTCTATTTTACATTACAAGAGAAACTAAATATTGCTCTGAGGGCTAGAGAAGAAATCCGGACTGATTTAGGCCAGTCTAGTCATTGACTTCTAGTTACTGTGCTACTTAAACTTAATTGAAATAAATCTGTGGTATTTGGTTTTCCTGCCTTTTTTGAAATTGTTCATTCATGGCTTTACTTGCCTGTACAATTTTGAGAGATCCTAACATTTTATACAATCTAAATTAATGCTGATATAAATGAAATTAATTAGTTGTAGCAGATTGGTTATGTGCTGAGATGTGATTGTTAGTGGCACTTAGTTGTAAGTGTCAAGAATTTCCAAGGTCACTCTTAGATTCAGTAATACACTACAAGGAATCACAGAAAAGCTGTTACAATCATGCCTGTAGTTTATTACAGCAAAAGGATATAGATTATAAATCAACGAAGGTAAAAGGCATGTAGGGCAGTGTTGAGGAGAAACCAGATGAGAGCATCTGAGTTATCTCTTCCAAATGAGCCAGAAAGACAGTGCTTTATTCTCCCAGCAACAAATGCATGATGACACATGAAATATTGTCAACTAGGAAGTCCCTAAATGTTGGTATTCAGGGTTTTTATTGGGAGTCAGTCATTTAGGCTTAGTCAGCCATCTGACCTTAGCTACTCAGGATTCTATCCCTCCCAGACAAGCTGATCTAGCATGACCCCAAACGCCAGGCAAACAAAAAGAGGTATTCATCATGAAATCACATCCCTAGTATATATAACTATCCTGGCTCAGGGTCTCAGGTTTACAGACAGAATAATCCAAGGACTCAGAATTTGTCATTTAGAAGCTAATCAAGGCCAATCCTTTCTTTGGTGTATGCATGATTTGAGCACCCCAAGCCTATTACATTTAAGGTTTAAATGTAAATATATAGTAGTGATTTGGTTTGTCTCTAGTTGTCTCTGAAGCATGTTTGAAATTAATAGCTAATCTTCTAGGAAACAACTGTACATGTTCGTTGAAGTTTTGAGTAATGATGCTTAACAGGACATTTTTGTTAGCATATCTTCTAGAGGTAACAGCTATCATTAAGCCCTTTGATCTCTAGATATTTTCCTTTGGTTAATATGACACCAGTCTTCAAGAAGACTATTAGTTCAAAGCATTGACTTTGTAGAGTTTTAAATCTTTTGCTTGTTTTTGTATTTTTCTTCTTTTATGTGTTTGAACAGGAGCTTCCTAGCAGTCTTCAAGCATCTGAAATATTGCTGAAGTTCAAAATTTTCAAGATCTACCAGAGCAAAGCAGACATAAACAATGAAAAATAGTCAAAGAATCTCAGGATTATTAAAGACTTTATTGGCCCGTGATTAGTCAGATTATTAACTAGAAGGAAAAGAATATACTCATTGACTATTATTTGTAAAAAACCAGGTCATTTAGCATAGAAATCAAGAAAAAAGGAAGACAATGAAAAAAGAATAGAATAGGGAGAACGTGTAAGATAACAAAAGCAGCTCAAATGGGAAAAGGCAGCTACAAGTAAAATTACCAACATCAAAGACATCAAAGATGCATTGTTAGCCTGATAATGGACATTAAAAAAGTAAACTTTGATAAAAACAAGGAAGACTTAATCTCGTACTGTAAATTTCAGCATTCTTAAATTATTTTTTAAAGTTAAAATGTCAATAAAGGTCCATTATATTATAAAATAAAATTAAGGAGACACTCTTAAGAGTCTTTATAGGACGCCTCAGACCTAGCCCTAGTTTACCTTCCTCTACCAGTCTTTTGAGATATTATCATGGAAATCCTACCAAAAACCATGAACTAATTTCAGCTTAGAAACCTTAAGTAGTTTATTTTGATAGGCTTCTGTATATTGGTGAGGAGGAAAAGGGTTTTGTTAATAGTAGGGGCCATGTAATGGGTGGAGGGGTTAAATTTCATTTAGCAACCCTCTAAAACATCACAGAACAAGGTGGCCAGTATCAGTTGGCACAGTATTCTGTTTTGTGGACATGGTTTACTATTAGGGATAGGCATTTAGACTGTTTGCTGAATTTGGTAAATATAAATAGTGTAGCACCACATAATCTTAAGCATTTTCATACTATTGGATATATTCAAGGTAAATTCCTAGAACTCGGATTTTTAGGTCAGAGTAAGTGCATTATAATTATGTTACATACTGATGCATTTCTTGCCATAGGAGCTTTGCCATTTTTTTGCATTTCTACCAGCAGTATATAGAAGTGACTTTCTCTGAAACTTTGCCAGTAGAACATGTTGTCATATTTTAATTATTTGCCAGTTTGAGACACTGTATCTCAGTTTTCATTTATATTTCACTTTTTATGAGTGAAATAGAATATGATTTTGCATGCTTTAAGGGCCATTTTTTTTATCTTTGTAAATAGCCTGTTTGTATTTATTGTGTTTTCCTATCAGAATTTTTTTGTTGCTTTTCTTTGCTTTTAAGAGTTTTCATATTTTATAGAAATTAACGTTAGTTACCTGAAGATGTTAAAGTAATAGTTCAAATGATGTTCACTGAAATCAGTAGACCAGTGGAAGAATAAAAATAGACCTGTAAAAAAGGTAGAGAAAATATGAGGCGGTTCCAAACAGGAATCATAGAGCTAAAGAACACAATAGTCAAGCTAGAGAGAACAATAGAGGGGTTCAGCAGTTGACTAGAAAAAGCCTCTAATCAAATCAGTGAGCTAGACAATAGGGTAGTAGAATGCACCCAAGCACACCAGCAAAGAGAACAAAGAATTAAATGAAGATAACATTCAAGTCTTATGTAATATCACCAAGAGGAACTTACTCAAATTATAGTGGCCCCAGAAGAAGAAAGTGAGAAAGGGGCAGAAATCTTATTTGGAGAAATAATACCTGGGAATTTTCCAAACGTCGAGAAGGAAACAGATATCCAGAGCCAGGAAGAATCCAAACAGACATACACCAAGATGCATTGTCATTAAAGAGACAAAAAATCAAACATCACCTTTCAAAAAATGCTAGAGAAAAATGAGTGATATATAAAGGATCACCCATTTCTCAGCCTAAACTTATAGGCCAGAAGAGTGTGACATGATATATTCAAGCTGCTGAAAGTAAAGGATTTGCAACCAAGAATACTCTATCCTGCTAGGTTATCATTTAGACACGAAGGAGTGATGAGCAGGTTTACAGGTAAAATTTAAGGAATTCATTTAATTAAACCAGCCTTCCAGAAATGCTAAAGGAATTTTTATAAAATGTAAAGAAACCCCACTTAGAAACAGTAAGACAGCAAAAATATAAAAGGTGGGAAGGAAGAGAGTAAAAATCTGTACTTTAGAATGACCTTGAGATTTAACTTGCTCTGAAGTTAAGGAAAAGTTATGAACATGGAAATTTGGGCATGTCTTGGTGTAGTAATGATTAGGTCTGCTTCCTCATGCTGAGTGTTTAGTCTGCATATGTCCCAAGGATCCAGGTTCATGTCCTAGGACCGAGAGAAACAACCAGGATGTACAACTGAAATAAAAAGTAAAATGTTCCTTACTCCTCTATCTTCCTGCCTGTACCTTTCTTTTAAAAAAAGAAAGAAGAAAAGAAACCTATATGTAAACCCCAGGGTAATTTCCAAACAAATCCATAGAAGATGCAAAGAAGACAATGAAAAAGGAAACCAAACACAACGTAGACGTTTTCAAAACACAAGAGAAGACAATAAGAAAAGAACAAATATATAGCATCAATCTGTAACCATGCCCAGAAAACAAAGAGCAATATGGCAGTAAACAGATATCAGTAATCACCCTAAATGTTAATGGGCTGAGCTCACAATCAAAAGGCATAGATTGTCCATATGAATTAAGAAATAGAGCTCAGCTTTCTGCTGCATATGGGGAACCCTTTTAGTTGTAAAGACAGACTCAATGTGAAAAGATGGAAGGCAATCCTACAATGTTTATAGTGTTTCAGGCCTACCTCAAGAAACAAGAAAAATCCCCAATAACCTTGTATACCTAAGACAACTAGAAAAGAAGAACAAATGAAACCAAAAGTCAGTAGAAGGAAGGAAATAATAAAAATTCGAGCAGATATAAGCAAAATAGAAATCAAAAGATAATTCAGAAGATTAGTGAAAACAAAAGCTGATTCTTTGAAATGCTAACCAAAATTGACAAATTCTTGACTAGGTTCACTGAGAGAAAACGAATAATTGGAATCAGAAATGAATGAGGAGAAGTTGTAGCAGATACCTCAGAAATACAAAGCAGGATAAGAGACTATTATGAATAGCTAGATGCCAATAAATTGAATAACCTAGAGGACACAACAAATTCTTAGCATCATGTAGCTTAGCTTACCCAGACTGAATCAGGAAGAAAGAAAACCTGAACAGACCTATCACAAGCAAGAAAAATGGGAAAGTAATCAAAAGTCTCCCCCAAATAAAAGCTTAAGACCAGATGGTTTTACTAGCGAACCTTCAAAGAATAAATACCTGTTTTTCTCAAGCTCTACCAAAATTTGAACAAGGAATGCTTCCAAACACTTCTATGAAGTCAGCGCTATATACCGATGCCAAAAACAGAAGTACATCACAAGAATAGTTAAAGACCAGTATCTCTGATGAACATAGTCATAAAAAATCCTCAAATATTAGTCAGCTACATTTAATAATACATCAGAAAGATTATCCACATGACCAAGTAGCATTTATTTCAGGGATGCAGCAATGGTTCAACATCTCAAATCTGGTAATGTAATACGCCACATCAGTGAAAGCAAGGGAAGTATATAATCATATCTGTAGTTGAAGAAAAAGCATTTGACAGGATTCAGCACACATTTATGTCCATAAATAGGGGATAGAAAGAACTTACTTCAGTATAATAAAGGCCGTAGATGATAAACTCACAACATATATTCAGTGGGGAAAAACTGAAAGCATTTTCTCTAGGATCATGAACAATCAGGATGTCTGCTTTCATCACTGCTATTCATATTGGAGGTGTAACTAGAGCAAGTAGGCAAGAAGGATTAACAGGAATTCAAATTGTAAAAGATAAAACTATTACTATTGCAGATGACATAATATATGTAGAAAACCCTAAAGACTCCACCCAAATAACCTACTTGAATTCATTAATGTGTGTAGTAAAGTAGCAGGCTATAAAATCATTATATGTTACATTTTTATATGCAAACAGTATGATGGAAGAGAATTAAATATGAAACTAACTTATTTACTGTAGAAACAAAGGATTAAATACCTTGGAATATACTTAAGAAAAAAGATGAATGACCTATACAATGAAAACTACAAGTCATTGTTAAATGAAATAGCAGAAGATACAAAGAGAGTTGGAAACATGTTCCATCATTATGGTAGGGAAAATTAACATTGTTAAAATGGCCCTCTTACCTAAAGCAACATACAGGTTTAATCGAATCCCCGTCACACTTCCATTGGCATTTTTCGAAGAAATAAAGAACAAAAATTTAATTTATTTGGAATCAAAAAAGATCCCAAACATTTAAAGCAATCATGGGGAAAAAAATGGAAGTATAGATATCACTAGATTTCAAACAGACAAAACAATAACCAACCCTTGGACACCAATAATAGAATTGAGGTTACTATAGGGGGTGGCATAAGGGGTGATGAAGCCCCATAGATTGTGGTGGAGGACTATTGGAAATTTTGTGGTGGATGTGGTGTTTTATCATATATTTGATGACTAGTGAACTACGTATATAAATATACTATTTTGTAAATCAAAGTTACTTCAGTTAAATTTTTTAAGTCCAGTAGATCATCATGCAATGAAAATAAAAAATGGATATTGAAGTTTTTGTTGTCTTCATAGATAATCACATGATTTTTTTCCTCAGAGCTATTAATAATACATTTAATGATATTTCTAAAATTACATTCCTCAAGTAATCCCACTTGATCATTATTTTTAAATGTTGTATAGAATCCTATTCAATAATATTTAGATTTTTGTGTCAATCTTCACCTAAGTGATATTACCTGAAATTTTATTTTTATGCCTCTTTTATTAGGTATTATGTTTTCATTGCTTTTTTTAAATTTAGGAGTTAACATTTTATTTTCTGTGCTCTGGAAGAATTTCCAAAGCAGTGGGTGTTGTTTGGGGAGCCAGTTAGAAATCTTTTTTTTATTATGGGTGAGTTAAACTCTTGCATTTTGATATATTTTGTTTCTAATCTGTCATGTTGTGTAATTTCTGTGTGCTGTAATTTCTATTTAGTATGCTTTCTTTGTTCTTTTCCAAATTTATTTTGGTATTTAAGGAGGGGTTTTTTCTAAAGTTACCTTTATACTTAGACACTTTCCATAATACTCTTTTCTTTGTACTAGTTAGTTTCACAGTTTAATTTATTTTTTTATTTCACTTTATTACCTTGCATAATCAAAGGGCTTCTTCTATTTTCTCTTTTCTTTCTTCTCATCCTCTTGTTTTGACTAAATATATCTTTTGCCAGATTGAGAGAATTTTCTTCTATTAATGCTTCAAATTTTTTTTAGACCTGTCTTTTCTCATGGGAGATATAAATGTTAGATCTTTTGTTATTGTCTTACAAGTTCCTAAAGTTCATTTTTTTCATCTTTTCCCCCGTTGTTTAGATTTAGTGATTTCTATTGACCTATCTGTATTGACTTTAATTTGCTTTTAAATCATTTATCTGTTATTACCAGCATGAGAAGTAGACAGGCTTTGTTCACTCATTCAGCATCTGCAAACACCTACTTAGATGCTCCTTACTGCTGGGGAGGCATGGTCAGTGGGTATATCTTCTGTCATCCACATTCAAAATTATAGTATTTCTATTTTTCCACAAATATAACATTTATAAATTATTCTTCCATGATTATCCTCACATTTGTGTTGATCTTTGACCTACAGTGAAATATTTCCTTAGTCATCTCTTAATTGAATAAAGCTTATCTTCTGGTAAAGGTACTGATAAATTTTTATTTAAAGTACAGACAATAAATATGGTAGACTTTTTAGGCCATGTGGTTTCTATACTTACTAATGTGGTCTAGTTTGACTAAGCTGTGTTATGTTTAAATCCTTCACTCCCATCTCTGAAGTCTTTTACAGCATTGGGGCAAGAATTCCAGACAAAAACCAGACTTCCGTTTTTCTCTTTTTACAGCTAATTTGAAATTTGTATTACTGCTAATAATGCTAAACGTGTGGATTTTATGTAGTTTGTTATTTGATCTTATTCACTTGTATACTTTTTTGAAGAATATGTGGTGACATACAAATTCAGATAGCTGTCGTTATTTTACAGCAATAGAATGTCTCTAGTTTGGATGCCCTAATATGAAACATCTTTGGACTTCATATGAGAGATCTGTGCTTACATTACTCTGAAGACTTGACCAAGGAAAGCTACCTCTATATAAGATCTTTGGCAATGAATGAGACAACAAACCTAATCAATTGTTTTTGTTTGCCTTTTTTATTATTTGAAAACTTAGGTGTGTTTAGAGTTTAATGTTATATTCTGCTCTTCACTTGGGGATACTTTCCAAGACCTTCAGATAAATTTTTTCTCAAAGTTATGAATGTCAGTTTAAGTATTTCCTTGTGGTTACTATGTACTCAATTTGTGGGAGCAGGGAGAATAACTATTCTGCTTTTAAATTCATCCACCTGATACATAAATGGCACAAGTTGGGGTAGAACCTCTGTGTCTCATTTTCGTGAAGAGTGATCTGAGATAAGCATTGAAAAAAGAATTATCTACTAAATAGATCTGTCAGGTAAACATTTTTGCTACCAAGCTAAATATAAAGTTCAATTACTTTTTATGCACCACCCGTGACATGTGTTATATATTTTAAAATTCAAGCTGATCATTCTTTTTTACTTCTTAGATTCTTGTAGATACCGTTTGGGCCCTGTCCTACCTGACAGATGGTGGTAATGAGCAGATACAGATGGTTATTGATTCAGGGGTTGTGCCATTTCTTGTACCCCTTTTGAGCCACCAGGAAGTGAAAGTTCAAGTAAGTATCTAAAATGTTTTCTTGTATAAAATTATTTTTGTTGATTTTCAGATCTTTATCTCATTCAGATTCTTTGCTGAATTTGAGGTTCATGTAGCCAGTTGTTCTTGAACCCTTTGACTTACCCTAAGAACTCCTTCAGGCATTCCATTGTCATTTCAGCCAGATAGAAATGAACGTATCTTCTCCTACAAACTTGAGCAGCATAATCCATGATAGAAACCTTGTTCCTTCTTTCACTTCTACTCCATCCAAAATCCTGTCAGCTTTTATTGTATAGCTTTCAAATCTGTATTCTCTTTATATATCTAAAGCCACTAATTTAATAGTTCAAAATTCCTTTTCTTTTCTCCAGATAATTTTAATAGTCTCCTACCTGTATTCCTTCTTCTCTCTCCAATTTCTCTTCACTCTCATTAGGATCAGGTGACTGATAGGCCCGGCTGTTTGTTCCATTTCTGTCAAAGTGACTTTCTAAATGGGAATGTGTATCCAGTGCAGACTTTGTTTAAATATTTTTGTGGTGTCAGTTTTAGTAATCGATAAAAAGTGTTAAAAATGGAACTTTACATGTCTTATTTTATTTTTAATTTTTTTTAACTTTTTCAACAATTGCCAGTTTTTCCATCTAGTATCATTTTTCACAAGACTGTTGTTTAAAACTCAACACTTCTTCATAATTATAATTCTCATTCTACAGAATGCTTTGTGTAAGAATGAAATATTATTTATTTACCCCTTGAATTTTTACATTTTCTCAGGTTTATGAAAAATATAGAATTAGATTCATCGTAAAAATAATTTGATAGAAAAAATTTTATTTCCATCCAGACAGCAGCACTCAGAGCAGTTGGCAACATAGTGACAGGCACTGATGAACAGACCCAAGTTGTTCTCAACTGTGATGTCCTGTCACACTTCCCAAATCTCTTATCACACCCAAAGGAGAAAATAAACAAGGTAAGGCATAGTGTGTCTTCATCATTTCATTTATTTCTCTTTGTATGTCTCATTTGTATATTCTTTTAAAAAACAGTAAAAAGTTTGGACTGTAGGGTATAGTGACTAAATGAAAGGATGGTAGAAATTGCTCCTTTTTTTTTAGTGATATTAAGTTTGAGATACACCTTTATTATTAATTGTTAAATAGGTCCTTAAGAACTTAAATTGTTATGTGTCTGTGTTATTTCAAATTGTACAGTGTTTTTGAGGCTCATCCTGTATCAGAACTTCATTCCTTTTTATGGTTGAATAAATATATATATACACCATATCACATTTTGTTTATCCATTCAGCTGTTGATAAACTCTTGGGTTGTTTTATCTTTTGACTTATGAATAATGGTGCTTTGAACATTGACATGCAAATATCTGTTTGAGTTTCTGCTTTCAGTTCCTTTGAGTATAGATCTAAGAGTATATCTAGGAGTATTGCTAGGTCATATGATAAGTCTATTTTGCTTTGTGAAGAACCACCAAACTTTTTCCCATAAAGGTTGCACCATTTTTCATTCCCACAAGCAGTGTATGAGGATTCCAGTTGTTTTTCCTTTTTTTTTAGGCATTCTGGTAGACGTGAAGTAGTAAGGAGATAGGAAGTACTTGTGGTGTCTTATGGTTTTTATTTGCATTTAGTTCAGTATCGTTTTTATCTGCCTGAAATGCTAAGATACCCCAAGCTAGCAAAATTGATTATTTCTTCTTTGTTATAGCTATATTTATATGGTCGCTTGACTATAACTTGACAGTTGAATTCTTAAAGTATATTGCAAAAAATCTCATTTTGTGGATAAACTTGTTCCAATGAAAAGAAAAAACAGACTATTGGTCAGTTATTTTTATGGTAAAAATTTCAATAATATAGGTTGTTTTTACAACTAAATATTTTTCATAGTTGGAAATAAAGCTGAGAAGTGAGGAAACTGGTCAAAATGAGTGCAGAGAGTTCTAGCCTGTGATCTAATATGCTTTTTAAGTGAAAGAATCTTGTGGGAAAGAAAATGTGTTCATATAGGTACTTGTTAGCTTCAGCAAGCCATTACTTGATTCAGAAGTTTTTCTGTCTTGAGCACTTGCATCATGGGACTATCATGGAACCCTGGAGGTAAAGGTTACCAACAGAGGTTTTTTCCCTCAATATTTTAGTTTCAAAATTTTCAAGCCTGCAAGAAATTTGCAAGAATGGTATAGTAACCAGCTATACTCCGAATACCCATTCATTAATTGTTAGCATCTTAGCCCAATTGAATGACAAAATAAATTTATAATTAACACTTTTTTAATTGTAAAAGACAGAAGAAACACATTTGACACTAAAATATAATAAACCTATTTATAACTTATAAATCCATTAAGCCTACAATAAAATTTGTTATATAGATCCATCCTGAACTAATTAAATGTTTCATTTCTAAATATATCTTGCCAGTAAATTTTGTTTATAGTAAAGCAATTTAATTTTCTTACTAGTTTTAACAAAGTATTAGGAAATTCAGTCGTTTATTTATTTCTACCCGTATTTTAGAAGGAATTCATGCCTTCAAAGTGCAAACTCCATGAATAACGATTTTTTTGGTTTTCTTTTACTATTTTATTACCATTGCCTAAAATAGTCCCTAGTTTATAGTAGGCATATATATTATTCCATGGTAAGAGCTGGTTAACGAGGACCAAATATTATAGATATGTTTCCCTGTAACTTGTTTAAAAATGGGAGAATAATCTAATTACCGTTTTATGATTCGCTTTCATGTGATGCAGATGACTTTGCTATTGTACATATAGAATACATTAAAATTAAAATATAAATGTACTAAAGATATAATTTTTCAAATAAAGGTGTATTTTGTCCAATTACAGGAAGCAGTGTGGTTCCTTTCCAACATAACAGCAGGCAATCAACAACAGGTTCAAGCTGTAATAGAAGCTGGATTAATCCCTATGATTATTCATCAACTAGCTAAGGTCAGTCATATTATGACTTCATTGTACCTATATATTATAACTAAGATATTTTTTGAATAAGGAATTCACTTCATGATTTCTTTTTTAATCTTCAGGGGGACTTTGGAACACAAAAAGAAGCTGCTTGGGCAATTAGCAACTTAACAATAAGTGGCAGAAAAGATCAAGTGAGTATGGAAAAACTAATTGTTGTGATTGTTACTTTTGGAAGTTATATGTCATGGTTAGGTTATTGTTAGGTTTGCTGATTGCATAGTAGTGTTCTTTTGGGGGAAAATAATTGTATAAATAAAAATATTTCTTTGCTTTCTAGGTTGAATACCTTGTACAGCAGAATGTAATACCACCATTCTGTAATTTACTCTCAGTGAAAGATTCTCAAGTTGTTCAGGTGGTTCTAGATGGTCTGAAAAACATTCTGATTATGGCTGGTGATGAAGCGAGCACGATAGCCGAAATAATAGAGGAATGTGGAGGTAAGAGTGGATTGATAGAAGAAAAATAGTTGAGCATTGGAACTCTGAGACAGTCTTTAAAGACAATTAGAAAGAAAACTGTAAGGATACATTGCTTTTAAATCATCAGAGTATGTTGCTCTTCTTTATTCAGAGTATTAGCATTTCAAGAGAATTTTCCAGAAGACATTAGTTTATACTTGGGAAAAACTGCTTGTGAAGGTAATTCTTTCACCTTCCTAGAAATTCACATTGCTTTTTTTAGGAAACACAAATACTCTTAACATCGCAGTTCATGAGAGTAGATTAAAAATTCTGAGAACCATTACAGTAGAGAATCTTATGCCTTATTTAATCCAGCATTTCTCAAACTTCTTGACAGTGAAAACTTTTTTTTTAAGTTACGTTACTATCGTGTGATTACTGTGGATAATACTTTGTGGAATACTATTCCATATTATTGGAAAGGTTGATGATTTCAGAGTTATTTAGATATTTATTTCGGTCTTAACAATTGCCAGAATGTCAGAACTACATGCTAAAGTTACTACCACAGAAGGTAATTCTGGTTAATGATCTATGAAACATGTATTTTTGAATTTTATTTTAAAAGGTACCTGTTCAATATGTACCAAATTGCCCACACCTTAAAATTCATTTATGCTAATCAATCCTAACATTGTTTTATTTTATATATTTTGTTGACTACTTTATACAATTAAACTACCCAGTTTATTTATTTATTTTTTAAAGGAAGCGTGTAGGCAGGACTGATGGTGAACAAAAGCAGGAAAGGAGGGAAGAGGAAGAAGCATTTTATTTATCTTATTTAGTTGTTCATCTTGGTTGTTCCACCCAGCCCCAGGACATGAACCCAGGTCCTTGAGGTATATGTGGACTGCGACCAATCACTATTCCACCAGATCATGTGCCCAGTTTATTTAAGAGAAAACAAATGTGATGGCATCATGGAAAATTCAGATCAGAAGTCAAGAGGGTGTTATCTCAAAAATGTTAAGGAGTCTTACCCATGGTCACAGAATAGCTACTGACAGAAAAATTAAAATCCAGATCTTTATCCTATTAATTCACTATTCTTTCTGGTTTTAACATGTTTTTTGCTTTTTAAGATAATTTGAAATGAGCATTATAATCTGAGTCAGAACAACTCAGTTCGAGCTACAGAGTTGTTACACTTTTTAACGATATAGTTGCATTTTCTATGGGAGTAATACTTAAAATTAGGTTACATATTTATTTAGTATTTTATAATTTTATAAAATACTTTACATCCATTATCTTTGATACCTATTTTTCTATGAGATTTATATATTTCTATTTAGAGAAAAAAAATGCAACTATTTCAAAATAACCCAGCTGAAAAAATACTTCAAGAAATAATGTTACTAAGAATTTAAATTTATATGCTGTGTATCTGCTGCATAGAATAAATATATTGGGAATATAAATGAGGTCATTCTGTAGTGACTATTCTGAAAAATTATTTCCCGGGTTCATTATGGCTATTAATTTCTTTTTAGGAAATTACTTCAAAACTGAGTTTCATCTTCTGTTTATATCAGTTAATCATGGCATTTCTGAAAATGATATTTTTGTAAGTTATATAAAAGTAACAGAACACAAAGAGAAGGATAAAAATTACTATATGAAGCAGTATGGTTCTATTAAAGCAGTCTGGGGAGATCTTGATTCTAGTCCTGTCACTAACATGCCATGTAACCTAAAACAAATCCTTTACATCTCCATACCAGTTTTCTCATCTCTCAAATGGAGTGCTGAGGTGTTTTTCAAGCTGCCTGCTTCTGGGACCAGGGTACTTCAAGGGCTTCTAAAGAGAAAGAAATTAGTGTGATGCTGCTCTCCCAACCAGAACAGCTCAGGTTTTTATCTGTTAGGATAAATTGTCAGCTTTAAGGTAGGGTTAGGAGGGTATTCTGAGTTTGTTAGGATGTCCCATGATTAAATTGAAAGTTTTTATTAGTATCTGCTTAATTATTTTGGTCATTTTATTTTTATCAGGTTTGGAGAAAATTGAAGTTTTACAGCAACATGAAAATGAAGACATATATAAACTAGCATTTGAAATCATAGATCAGTATTTCTCTGGTGATGATGTAAGTATATATTGAACTATGGTGTGTCTACATGTACATTAAAACCTATAATGTAAATTTAGTAAGACCTTTCCTTTGTGCTGTATTTTTATTAGATACTCTTCAGGTAGCATTTTTCAAGTTAGCTTTGCAAATTTAAATTTTAAAAAATGGTTGTTTTTTATGAACAAGTTTTCTTAAATACTGTGTCTGAACCTTCATTGTAAGGTAAAATTGTAAAACCAGTTCTTGCATGTGTGATCTATTAAATAATTATAGAAATAATGTTTGTTCAGATAGGTAAAATAACCTATAGATACAGGAACTTAAGAGCAGGGTAATTTTTAAATATGTTTTCAAGATTTTTTTCATAACAGGCGTTTTTTTTTTTCTTGCTTTTTATAGATCGATGAAGATCCTAACCTCATTCCTGAAGCAACACAAGGAGGCACTTACAATTTTGACCCAACAGCCAACCTCCAAACAAAAGAATTTAATTTTTAAGTTCAGATGAGTGCAGCTTCTTTCCCACATTCAATATGAAGCACCACCAGATGGCTACCAAATGACAAGAACAACAACAAAAGGCTCCAAAACACACATGCCTCTTCGTTTTGATGCTTCTAAAGCAAGCCATGTCTCAGTCACTTTGCAGTTGCCAAAAGTCACTATCACATGGACTGTAAATGCATATGCATGATTTCCTAAACTGTTTTAGAATTCTCCTTAACAATCTCAGCCACCCTATTTTTCCCTGTTCCCTGGTGCCACACACTGACAACTGCAGTCTCCAGTTTAGAATGTTCCATAGTGGGGGCATGTCAGCTGCCCACTTGATATTCCTTTGGAAAATGGTGCGCTGTGGATCAAGACACTTTGGTATGATGCATATACACTTTGGAAGACTTTAAAGAGGTACAGTCTGATCTGAGCCTCCGTCATTGTCCTCCACAAACATATTTTCATATTCTCTATGTGGAAGAATAGATTTTAAAGTACAAGCCAAATGACTTTCATTGGTGGAACTGACACACAAAAAAGTAACTTAAAAATAAAAGAAACTTGGTTATTGATTAAACAGATAAGTTTAAAAAAAAAAAACTGTACTTCATCTACCAGTTAATTGATGTGTTTATTATCTGCCTCAGAAGCCAGGGTTGGAGGAAGAACTTTAGCTATGGATGGTAATGCTTTCGCCATTATACCTAATTTTTTGAGAACAGCAAGCCCTATTTGACCACTCACTTCAGCCTGTGTGTTCCTGCTGTTTTGAAGTAATCAAATGCTGTGCATGGTATTTTACCTGAGCTGCAACCTGTTACGGACTTGAACTTCTGTTTAAGTTGAAAGCAAGAATCCCTGACTATAAAGAAAATACAAAACAAAAGACAAACAAACGAAGGTCTAAAGTACCCATTAGTGATGCTAAAAAATAATCTTGCTTTCAGCTTTCAGGAGTTAATATTTTTTTTTGTTTTAAATTGATAATTGGATATGGTTGATTTATATTGGGTTTAAACTGTGGAGCTTTCATGTTTACTGTAATTTAGTCTTAAACTATTTTTTACTTAGTAACCAGTGCTTTTGATAATGTGGTTGGCAACAAACCAGCAACTATTTAGAAGTGTCATAAAACTTCATTCTTGAGTATTGGGAAAGTTAACTCAGATCCTACTCTAAAAACATACTCACATATTAGATTGAGACAGGGATCTGTATAGAGGAATAATCTGCAGTTATTTAACAACCCGATTTGCAGTGATTTTTAAATAGTTCTGCAAAATCTCATATTACTATGTAAAGTCTTTGCTTTTGGTAAATTGTCTGACCCAGTTCTTAATGAAAGAATATGGTTTTGAAATTTTTTAATTGAATAACATGGATTGTCACAGAAATAGTTTCGTTGATATTGTTTACTGGGTATAATTTTCCAATGCATTGATGTGAAGGGATAGAAAATCTAAACTAATTTAGTTATCCATGGGGTGGGGGGGGTGTATTTACTGTGAGGAAGATGAGACAGATGCCATCAGAGCTTTGTGAATCAGCTGGGGTGTTTTCACTGATAAACAACACATAGCAGGTGTGCATTCATTACAAATATATGTATCTGCCAAGGTGGAGCCACTTTAAAGAGTGAGTTTTGTCTTGTATCTAAAGTGGATACAAGCGTATGTTTAAACTGCAAGATTTTTACTTGCTAGAGAATCTGTTTTAATATAGTGGTTTGGCCTCTGATTATTTATAGGTTTTATAAATTTTAGAATCAATTTCTCTTTAAGGTGGCTCAGATTTTTCAACTCTTGTGCACATAAAATTGAGTTGAAGTTCATTGTGCCTTTTTTTCTTTATCCAAATTTTGAGTTAAAGCTTCATATGGTAACTGCATCCTGTTCAGACACTGTAGTCTAAATTTTTGAAATTGTGGTGTTCACTAAAAATAGGAATAGTAAAGTCAAAGCTATTAAGGTCACAAACTTCAGTGAAACCCTTAAAGTCCAAATCTTCTTGATATTGTGAATTGTACCCCTTCCAGTTTAGTTTCTTCTGGACTCCCCATACTTAACAACAGTTACCTTTTAAATTTTGCATACATTGAGATTAAATTGGGCCTCTACTGTACCAATTCCTATTCTTGTGTTTAAGTGCAAACTAACATATGTAAACATTAACATCAAGTAGTGCAAACATATGTATGCATTTGCTTGATTCAATGTATTGTGACCTTATCAGTTTGGAATTGGAATTACACCATTTCGTAGATACAGGAAACTGAATATATTGCTGCACTTTTAAGTTTCAAAACAGTGTTGAAAAGTTGCATTGTTTTTATTTTTTTTTAACTCAGTTAAAAAAGACTAAAACGTTCTTTCAAAAGAGGCATCTAAATGTGTTCCTAATTTTGTATATGGGCTTAGGTTTTGTAACCAATAAAAAAAAAAAAAGCTGCTATCAAATATGATAAAACATTGAAGAGTTTATTTCTAAAAGTAACAGTCTTTTAGTTTTGTTTTCTGTATGGTTAAATTAGAATCAGAAATTATTTTTCAAACACCAACCACAATGGGAATCATACATTAACTTTCATTGTGTTTTAATATCTCCTCACTGTAACAAAATGACCAATGGCAACTGTAGATTTAAAAGTATTTTTGTGACATTTAAATAAGTACTATAATACCATAGTTTTAATTTCCTAAATTGCCATACAAAGTACCAGGTAGCTTAAAACAACAGAAAATATTGTTGCACAATTCTGGAAGCTAAAAGTCTGAAATCAAGGTGATCCCTAGGACATGCTGTCTCTAGACTCTAGGGGAGGATTTTTCCTTGTCTCTTCTTGACTCCTGGTGCTTGCTGGAAATTCTTGGCATTTCTTAACTGTAGCTGCATCCCTCCAGTCTCTCCTTTGTCATTACATGGCATTCTCTCTCTGTATCTCAGGTTTATATACCGTACCTGAGAGAAAGGCCATCTGAGAAGGTAGTGTGATTATGACTTTTATGAAACAAAAATATCAAACTTTATTTAAATCCTGTCTAACCTTTGAAATAGGTAACCATGGGATATTAGTTAAAGTAAATCTGAATGTTTTAGATAGAGGTTATGGCTTTAAATGAAATTTTGGATTAAGTAAAAGAACAAAGGAACAGCCAGGCTTTTGAGTATATAAATATTTTTACTTTTGTATAATGCCACTTCAAATTATTTTTGAAAGAAGTTGGTGTGTAAGTAAATAAATGTGATAATACTCCTATATAATTTGCCATAATTTCCTTCAGAATGGTTATCCTTTTCAGGGGGTTAATTATTTTATTGAAAGTAGAAATTCATAAATGTCAGTTGTCTTTCTATGATTGATGGTTATTAATTTCTTAACTCTAAAATGGAGAATTCTAATCTATTTGGGAAAAGGGAGTATAATTTCTGTGCATTAAGCTATATAACTCTCATAACTCAAGGAGTGGGTTATATGCATTTTATAACCCAGGTGCTCTTTGTAACCCACACTTATCTAAAGTTTAAAAATCACTTTCATATAAATGTTGTACTTTGTTAGATGGCTGAAAATGTGGTAGAATGATTCTCAAAAGTATCATATGTAGATGGGGCTCTCCGTGTGGGTTGGCCTCAGTACTGCATCAAGAGAAAGTGTTGGAAGAGGGATGTGAGATACAGTCTGTTCACACCCTTATTTTCATTTGCCCATGAAATCGCTCAGTTAACTGGCCTAAATCAGGTTTTCTCAAACATAGACATTTTAGGCTGGATCATTTTTGTTGTGGGGGTCAGCCTGTGCATTGTAGGGTATTTGGTAATGTTCTTAGGGTCTGCTGATTAGATATCAGTAGCACCACCACTCCTGGTATGTGACAACCCAAAATGTCTCCAGATAATGCTAAGTCCCCTAAGGTCAGCATTACCTTTGGTATTAATCTATATCAATTCCTATAGAAAACTTGGTCATTCAAACAAGAGCCTAAATCCTGCATTTATTGTATGAACAGTCCTGTGCTTTTCTTAGATGCATAAGATTAAAAGAAAAGCTAGCTATTTTTAAATTTGTTCTATGACTAAAAATGTATGTGAAACAATTGACTGTTGAGTGTCCATGATCTTCTCCACACTGCCTTATAGTGGTGTTTTCCAGACATTTTTAGTTGAAGATCTTTTAGGTTCTCTGGAATTAGAAAGCTGAAGTTGGACCAGAAAGTCGCAGCATAGTTTGCAAGATGCTTTGAAGCACTGTGAGAGATTGGGCCCGTTAGTGCATATACACGTTTATGAAAAATGATTAAAAGCAGAGGAGCTATGGCTGAGCTTGCTGTAATGTTTCCTGTGGGAAATCTCTTCTGCAACATCCTGCTTCTCTATCCTAACAAATTACCAACCACCTTTTAAAAAAACAAAACAAAACTGTGCTACCCAAAGATGAATGGGACCTTGTGCCAGGTAATGTATGAAGCTACAAGATAAAGATAAGCTACAGAACAGCAGTTTTATTTAATAGTAAGTAAAACAGTTTTATGGTGAAAAAAGCCTAAGTTATAAAGGACACATTTTGCATAATATTTTAAAAAATCAGACTGTCAGAGGCAGTCTTTTATGGAAGCATTCTTGCAGGAATGGAAATCCAAAGAGTGAGGAGCAAATGCCGAGGTGCTCAGATGAGCATATTCTACTTTGTTGAATAGCTGTAGTTACCAGTTCTTTAATATTGAGCAAAAGTAAATGACCATTATTAGAATTGAACCCTTGATTCCAAGCAGACTTTTTGTTATGCTAGATATCAGAAGAGGTGGATTCATTTTTAAAATTTTTTATTGTAATAATTATTCTACACATTAAAATACTTTGCTGTGTATAGGTCCCCCACTTCTTAGATATGTTTTAGCACATCAGGCCCTCCACCAAATCATCAAGTGGGCTCCACCACCATTTGCTGCCTCCCACCCCATTCCCTTTTAGAAACCTCAGTTCTGTTGCAAATGTTTCAGGGTTATGTTTCATCTGTTCCTTTGTTTTGTCTATTCACATTCCATCTATAAGTGAGGTCTTTTGGACCCGTTTCACTTAACATAATCCCCTCTAGTTCCGTCCATGTTGATTCAAATGACAGGGTTCCATCTCAGAATTCTAAGGGCTGTGTAGTATTCAATTGCATATGTATGTACCACATCTTTATCTGTTCATCTGATATTGGGCACTAGGTAATTTCCAGTTCTTAGCTATTGTGAAAAGGGTCGCAATAAACGTGGATAGGTGATTTTGTATCTTTAGGGTAGATGCCCAGAAGTGGAATGATGGAATCATATGGGATTTCTACCTTCAGTTTTTTGAGGAATCTCCACAGGGGTTGCACGAACTTGCACTCAGGTGGATTCTTTTTTATCAGCTCCCTCTAGCATGAATACCATAGACATTATTTTAATGTGAAGATCATTTCAATTTATCAATTTTCTTACAGATTTGTGATAAAGTCACAACCTCAGCTCCCTTTGTCATCAACTCTACTTGAGCCAGTATCTAAGTGTTTATACTTTTCAAACCTAAATATAATTAATTTTACATTTATTTCAGCTCAGTTTTCCTCATCAGTTTTCCTATTTATATATATCCTTTTATAAATAAAAATATTTACTAAACCTTTATAAACATTCAAATATTTCTTAAGCACCCTATCCTATGCCAGGTACTGTGCTAAGGTATAAGATGCTTAAAACACACTAACAGGAATAATAGGTATGACGTATGTTTGAAAAAAGAGTCCTACCATGATAATTATAGGTATACCTCATTTAGTGCTTTGCAGATACTGCATATTTTATAAATTGAATTTCTGTGGCAACCCTGCCTTGAATAAGTGCCATTTTTCCAACAACGTGCACATTTTCTGTGTCACATTTAATTAAGGCATGCATGTTTTTAATTCATAATGCTATTATGCACTTAATAGGCAGTGTAAACATAACACAAAGAAAGCAAAAAACTGTGTGACTCACTTTGTTGTGATATTTGTATTGTGGTTTGGAAGCAAACCTTCAATATCTCTGAGGTGTGCCTTTAATCGAGAAAATTGGTCTATTTAAGGTGATAATTAGGCTGACAGAGCTCTTAAGTGCCAGCCACTGGTCTTCTCTTTAGAAGTACAACTCATTCTTTCAATAACTGAAGAATATTCTGTTACCAGGCAGAGAAGTTTTCCCAAAACCACACAATTGATAGTGGTGAAAAAGCAGAAGTTAATTGGGTAGATTCACTAGAACAGCTTTCTGGAAGAGAAATGTACAAAGGCCATTGGGTAGCAGCATGGCAAGTTCAAGGAAGAGAAAAAACAAGTACAGCTAAAACATAATGGTGAGGATTACTATGGATGGGGAGGAGTTAAGGTAGGGGCCGGATCCCACGGCCTGATAAGTTGTAAAAAGGATTTTGGTATTCTAAGCAATGGGAAGTTGTTATCATTAAGCCAGAGGACAGAAGCATTGTGTCCAATCAATGGTTAGTAAGGAAAAAAATAGGAAATTACTGTGGGTTTAATGACGTGTAGATGTCTCACAGTGAGTTGAGGTGCCTGTGCATGGTGAACTGGGTAGGACCAAGAGATACTTGGCAGCTACACTAGAAAGGAGAGGTAATATCTTAGATCTGGAGTTTAGGGAGAGGGAATTGTCAAGGATGGTACATCGGTTTCTGCACTGCAGTAACGGATGGAAGTAACAAGATAGGAAACAGTGGGAGACACTCAGGAATAGAGAGGGTGAGGGTTTAAGTTAGGCTCTGTTGTATTGAAATATCAAGTGACTTAAATAGAGCAGTTGGAACTACTGTTCTGGAACTCAGAGGAGAACATTGGGCTAGAGATTTGAGTCCTCTGCCTATTTTTATGGTTATTAAAGCAGGGAGAGAGAATGAGACTGCCTGAGTCCAATTTTGGAGTGAGAACAGGGCTAGGAATATTACAGGGTTCCAACATAAAATGGGCATGTAGTGGAGGATGAGCTTACAACTAAAACAGAAGGTATGACTAGAGAGGTAGGAAGAAAACAGGAAAAAGTTTTCAGTGACCATTTATAAATATAAATTCTCAGGGTTGCTGAGAGGACAAATAAGGTAAAGACAGGAGATGTCCTTCAGGTTAGTGATGTGGAGGTCACTGATCACCTTGAGGAGAGCTGCATTAAGATTTTATTTTACTGTAAAGGAAAAGAGTAGGGGAGTTGCTAAAGGGTGATGTGGGAAAATTGGTGGGGGAGAGGGAGATCCAGTTGAAACGGACATTCAAAATACAACAGGGGAATGGTCATCAGTTTTCTAAGTTACACAGGAGAATCCAGAGCATAGGTTGCAGGACTGGCTATACTCTCAGTCAGCACTTATTTCATTAAGCAACTTGTAGATGACAAACTAACAGGTACAGGGATCCTACCGTAGACAAGCCCAACATAGCCTGTGGAGTTTGTCCTCTAGAGGCAAGACTAATGTGTAAACAAATAATTTCATCTGGTGTTAACTGCTACATAAATAGTGATACAGGGAATAACTAGGGGAAAACATTTTTGAACTTGTGTTGGGGGCCAGAAATTTTTTTTTAATTGTAAAATACTATCTTAAAATGTGTCATCTTAATAGCGCTATGTAACCACTCTAGAACTTTTTCATCTTGCAAAATTGAAAATCCATTCCCATTACACAACTCCCTCCCCAGCCTTTGGCAACCATCATTCTATTTTCTGTCTCTAGGAGTTGGACTACTTTAGATACCTAATGTAAGTGGGATCATACAGTCTTTGTCTTTTTTGTGATGGCTTATTTCCTATAGCACAATGTCCATGTTGTAGCATGTGACTGGATTTCCTTTTTACGCTTGGATAATAATCCATTGTGTGTATCATTTTCAAGCAATGCATCACTAGTATTAGTACCCTAGTGATACTTGAAGTATATACTGAAAAAATTAGTTTTTTATCTGAAATTCAAATTTATTTGGGCATCCTGTATTTTATCTGATCACCCAAATATAGGAAACACAGACCTAGCCGGTAAGGATAACATTTCTTTTTTACTAACTCCCTTCTCCAGTGCTAAGTATCATTGTAACAGGGTTAAGGAACAGAGAAGATTAAAAGCAAACAAAAGAATCCAGCAAAGAAGTGAGAAAAGGCTAGTGTGAGGAGAGTGAAGGGCACTTCATTAGAGAGACATCAGTACAGAGTCGAAAAGTAAGTCCTCGGGGACCACCAGTCGTGGATTCCGGCCTTGGCTCAGTCGCTTGTGTCCTCTCCTAGCCACTTTTCACATTTGTGAAACAGGAAAACAAACCCACCTCTTCAGAGGTGCTGGGATATTAGATGAGATGACGTTAAAGCATCTAGCACCTGGGTGAACCACAGACAGCGCAAAGGTGGAGTTGGGCCCTGGGGTGAAAAACGGAAAGTCCATATGACATTGCTCTTCTTTCCCTGGCTTTTGCTGCTTTTCTGGGTTTTTAAGATATAGGGTAAGCCACTGGCTTTAAAAAACTGCTGATGGCTGAAGAGCCCTTGGCCGTATCTCTCCTTCAACAGGGGCCTCATTAGGACCTTCTGTCCTAAAATTTGTCTTCATCTGTTGGCAAAATTTCAACCATTTGACTTCATTTGGTGGCTTAAGGTTTTAAACCTTGTTAAAAATCAAACTGCACTGAAACGTGTGGACCTACTACCAGTCCTTGGGACTTGATTTAGGAATAGGTTTGGTACAGTTAATTAGAACAAGATCCTGGCTAGAAAACCTCGAATGTAGGCTGGCTGGCAGGAAAGGCTTGCGGGATCCTCTTCCGGCCCCGCCCCAGCCAGTAAGTCCCACCCCTGCCAAGGCTCGGACCCCGGCCTGTCAGAGCGGCTGCTTCCCGGCGCACCTTTTTCTCGCTCTCCTCTCATCCTCTAGGTTAAGGCAGCTCACGTTGCGAGCTGGACACATGGGCGCGGGGCCGGAGTTCGGGGCCGCGGCCAGCGGATCACTGCTGCTGTGCGCTGGGATGCTGGCTGTGAGCTGCGTGCTGGGCCTGCGCCTGGGCCGCGGGCGGGGACCGGCGGACCGCTGGGCGCTAGTCTGGCTCTGCTACGACGCCCTGGTGCACTTCACGTTGGTAAGTGCTGTCGCTTCAGACCCAAAACTCAGGCAGACGCCGCCTACCTCTGGACTCTTCCCTCCCCCTGGCTCAGGATGTTTTCTGGGTCTGGAAAGGTCAAGTTTTCCGCCCCTGTGGCGGGAAGACTGCAAAGAACTGGAGGTACCTGGAGGCTGCGGTGCTACTGAACTTTGGCCTGATGCTGCACTTCTCAGAGTTCCCAGTCTGTAAAAAGAGCGCATCTTCCCTAGTCCTGACTTCTCTACCAATTTAAGAAACAAAACACCCCGCCCCCGCTCGCCGACAGTTGCTATTTCTTTACCTTGTCAGGTTAGCTTGAGTATAATCGACTCAAAGGTTTTGGGCGTCTTTGATTTTGTGCATTAATGTTGAACTGAAAATAATTGAGAGTTTTGAATGCCCCAGAGGGAAAACAGAGTGATGATGTGGCCCACTGTACAAAGTCTGAGTGCTTTTACCAGGCACAGAAAGCCCGGAGCCTTAAGAACATTCACCATTTATTGGGTGTGACTGTTTACCAGGCACAGCCCTGTGTTTAAAATTTCTGATCTTTACAATGCAATCCCCCACCTGCCATAAGCTAGTGATTACTGCTCGCATTTTACAGAGAAGACAGGTGACTATAATGCCTCACTGCTGGCATGAATCTAAGTTAGTTTAGCTTCGAAGTTTGCACTTAAAACTTTTATCGTAACTTTGGTTTATAAATTTGTACAGATCTCAGCATTATAAATCAAGTTGCAGGCAGGAGTGAAGGCGAGCAGAGAGGCAGGCAGGGAGGAAGAAAAAGGAAGAAGCGCTTTATTTAGTTATTCATCTTGGTTGTATTGGACTGTGATGGTGGAAGGCAATGCACCAAACCCCTACTCCATCAGGGCACACCATATACCACGTTATATCACCACCAGAAGTCGAATTTCCATCCTTCACCATACAATTGACAAAGCCAGCTCTCCGTATATCATGAGAAGGTTTAGGAAACATATGTTCCTAAAAAGTCAACTGACTTAATAAATAACCAAGATGTATTTAATAAGGAGATTGACATTCACCCCCTGTCCTACACAGACAAAAAAAAACAAAACAACTATGCTGAAATACCTTTTTTGAGGTCAATTTAACCTTAGTTAAACCTTAAACCTAAGCAAACAAACCTGTGGCTAATGTGAAGCCAAAGTCTATAGTAGTGAGAAAGAAAGAAAAATCATTGAGGAGGGCATTTGAAGTAAGCAAATGAGAAAAATGCACAGCCTATTATTTTTTATTGGCCCACGTCATCTAGGTTCTACGTGTTTATCATTTGGGTACACACATACTGGATGTTGCCAGAATGGTAAAATCCCTTCTTTCCTATTATCAATGTGGAGATAAGAGAGTGAATATTTTCCTCAACTTCTTTATTTATAGAATGATTTTTTAATCACTTTTTAAGCTGTTATTGAACACAAGTCTCCCCAAGAACAGGACAGTAAAATAGGTTGCTAGAACCACTTAAAAATGTTTTTTATTATAACATTTTAGGAATGTGAAAAAGGTATAAATATACTAAAGTATGTCCATATGTCCATCACCTAATTTATAATTAAGTTTGCTTTTCAAGCACAGACTGTTCCAGGTTAATACCACATATGCCTTCATTTGTGGTACATTTCAGGTGTATGTATCCAATATGTGGAATCATTGCATCACTCTACTCTTCCCTATTCCAATGGATATGTCCCACACTCAGCCCCATTTTATGTCATTTACCTGTCCCAGCTGCAAAATATTCTACTGTATGAATGTGCCATATATTAGTTATTCAATTATAAAATATTTATATATTTCACATATTAGAGCAATCAATGACGTGGTTACTGTGAGTCATTTTATTGATATTTTAACACCTGAAATTGAGATGCATATTACAATTGATAATGAAATAAGATAATTTAACCAGACCATATAAATGGACATGTTTTGTTTTGTTTTTTTAAAAAGGAAAGGTACAACTGGAATGAAGGCAAGTAGGCAGGAAGAAAAAGGAGGAAGAAGCATCTCAATTTATTTTTATTTAGTTGTTCATACTGGTTATTTCCCCTCAGACTTGGGACTCGAACCCAAGGGTATGTAGCTTGTTACTTCAGAGGCAATTGACCCAACTGCTGCTCCACCAAAACACACCAATGGACACGTTTTTATTTTGGTATTACATACAATGCTTCAAGCAGAATCTTTGTACACGTATCTTGAGATCAGTGAGGAGAGCATTTGGAATAAGCAGATGAGGCCTGCAAGAGAAGTCCATACCCATACTATCACTGGCTGGAATTTACTGGTAGAATTATCAGAAATCCTTTCCTTATAAAAAACCAAAGAAGCACAAATAACCAAAAAGGTAAGCCCTGGTAGAGTAGGGACTGGGCACAACGAATATACATACCAAGGTCCTGGGTATGCACCTGGGGCCAGTGGGAGTAATGGCAGTAAAAAGTGAAATAAATGAAACTGCTTCTTCCTCCTCTTTCTTCCTTACTGTCTCTGCTCATCTTCATTCCTGCCTGTACCTTTCCTTTAAAAAAAAAAAAAAAAAAAAAAAAAAGAACATGCAGAAATGTAGATGAAGCCTCCTGGAGAATTGAAACCACAATTCACTTGTTTACATTAGTTCCTGAACTACTTCTCTATACAACTTTAAACTTCTACTTGTCAAATGAGAAGAGATATTTGAATTTTTTGACGACCATCAAATGCAGACCTTCCTTCTTAGAGTTTCAAGCCATGCATTTTCAGAGGTAGATCAGTTCCTGGTATCCCACCTGAATGTGGATCCTGGGGCAGCAGCACTGGTCCTCAGTCAGTTGGTTAGGGGTAGGGCCGGCTGATTCCCACCAGTGTACCTGGTAGGAGCCAGAGCAACATGAAGAAATGGTTTGGTTAACCATTCCTTAAACATTAACTAGAGAAAAAGGTTTGCACAGGAAAGAAGTTGGGGGACAGGTTGAAAAGTAAATGGGTGACAGATAAGGACTTTTGAGTTTTATTCAGTAGTCAGAAACCACTGAAGGACTGAAGCAAGGAAGTAGCATGGTCAATCACCTCTTTTGAAAGATAAATTGGCACTTGAGGGGAATTGGCAAAAGAATAATTGAAAATGTCAGACAGAGTCAGGGAAGGTTGCACACCTTTACCTAGCCCAGCTGTCTCAGTGTGGTAACCCAGACCAGCAGCCCCGCTCACCATACCAAAGCAAGCATACAGGTGCAACTCACACAGGAAAGTAAGTACACGAGTGCCTAGTTCAGACAGCCAGAGGGCACTGTACTCCTGAACTGCACAGAACAGAACCTGTGCAAGACTAATCCTTCAAGATCGGGAGCAGTAGTAGAGTTGTCTAATACATAAGAGGTAAACACAAGAGAATTGGCCAGAATGAGGAGGGAAAGGAACATACGCCAGGTGAAAGAGCAATTCAAAAATCCAAATAAGGACCTTAAGGAAACAAAAATAAGCAAACTACCTGACGAAGAATACAAAGTCATGGTTATAAAGATGATCACCTAACTTGGGAGAAGAATAGATAAACTAGAGAAATGTAAGTGGTCCAAACAGAAGTTAGAGCTGAAGAATACAATCATAGAACTGAAGAATGCAATGGAGGGGTCCAACAGCAGACTGAATGAAGTAGAGGAGCAGAAAAGTGAGCTGGAAGACAAAGCAATAGGACTCACATAGCCAGAGCAACAAAATTTAAAAAGAATTATAAAAAGTCAAGATTTCTTAAGAGGTCTCTAAGCCATCAAGAAGAATAAAATTTGTGTAATATGGGCTCCAGAAGGAAGAGAGAAAAAGGGCTAGAAAAAGTACATGAGGAAACAGTAGCTGAAACTTTTCCTAGTATGAGAAAAGAAACAAAAAAGAAATTCTAAAGAGTGAACCCAAAGAGATATACACTAAGATAAATTATCATTTAAATAGTAAAAGTCAAAGAGACTATTTTAAAAAGCAAAGAGACAAAAACAGCTTGTCACAGTCAAGGGAAAACCCATAAGGCTATCAGCAGACTTCAGCAGAAATTGTCAAGGCCAGCAAGGAGTGGCATGGCATACTCAAAGTGCTGAAAAGAAAGAAACTCCCAGCCAAGAATTCTCTGCCAGCAAAATTAAAATTCAGTACTGAAGGAGCAATTAAGAGTTTCTCAGGCAAGTAAAATCTATAGGAATTCATCATCAAAACCTAGCCAGGAAATATTAAAGGAACTTACCTAAACTGAAAAAGAAATACTACTAGCATCAAGAAAGCAGCATACTTAATAAAAACAAATAAATAAAGCAACTAACCCTTGGATGCTATCAACAGAACTGAGCTTACCTGTGGGGTTGGGGCAGGAGTAGAGAGTAGGAGCAGAGAACAGTGGGGTCCAATGGACAGTGGTGGAGTACTATTAGAAATCTGGTGGTGGGAATGATGTGTTATATGTTTGATGAAGGGTAAAATTGCACCTGAAACTATTAAGTAAAACATTGTAAATCAATGTTACCTTAATTAAAAAAAAGAAAGAGAGCCACCAAATTTCAAGGGTAGAGAGAAAACATAGAAAGGAACAGAGAGGAAATGCAAAAATAGCTAGAGAATAATACAAACATATAAATAAGCAAATACTACTCAATTAAAAAAAAGATGAAATCTTACCATTTGCAACAACATGGATGGACCTTGAGAAGATTATGTTAAGTGAGAAAAAGTCAGATACAAAAAGACAAATGCCATATGATTTCACTCAGGTGAATGATAAACAATGAAAATGAACAAAAAAACCCAAACCCTCAGATTCTAACAATAGAATAATAGTTCCCAGAAAGATAACCCAAGGTGTGTGGGTGGGGACAGGGGTGGGCAGGTGAAAACGGAAAAAGGAGGTTAACTACATGGTGTTGAATGAAAACTTTTGATTGTGATCATACTGTAGTATATACAGATGTCAAAATATAAAGTGGTACCTTCTAACGTAAAAAAAAAAATACCTGGAAACTTGATTTTTTTTTAAAACCAAACAAAAAAATCCCTACTAATTTGTACATTTGGATATAATCCTGTTCCATTTAACATCAATACCGTTCCTTCATCCTCTAATCTTGGAACCCTCCAAAAATGTATTCTTTCTCCTACTACTTGCTTTGTCATTAAGTAAATTTGCCTTTTATTTATAATCGGTTACTCTCTTCTGTTTTTCCTTTCCTTTTTTTTGTCAATACCATCTTCATATTAGAGTAAAAATGAACTGAGATTGCTCTAAGATATATTCTCTCTGGCAAATAAATTTATAGTTCCTGCTAGTGAATCATAGTTGGTTTAACTGTATATTAATGGTAAAGCTTAATTTTCTGTATCAACTTGATTGGGCCATAAGATGCCCATATACTTGGCCAAACATCATTACAGGTATGGCTGTGAGGCTGTTTTTGGATGAGATTAACATTTACATTGCTAGACTGAGTAAAGCCCTCCCTAATCTGGGTGACCCTCATTCAATCAGTTGAAGGCCTGAATAGAATAAAGACTTCCTTTGCCTCAAGTTATTGAGAATTCTGCCTGTCTAACAGTGCCATGCCTGGTGAGATTCCGGGATCCACTATGCTTTCCACATACCTGCCCACAAGAAGGGCCTTTGATGATGGTATTTGGGAGCCATAAGATAAATTCTTCCCTTCTCTCCCAAGATTAACTCCTTAGAGAGGCAGTAGTTCAAGATTGAGACCTCGTTTAGCTCGTGACTAAGTGGTGTTATTACGTTACTAAGCTCAGTAAGGCAGCCTCATACTTGATCCATCCTTCACTCTTATTTCCCATTTCCCTCCCTCCTGCCTCCCTAGGATAGCATCTCCATAAAAGTAATAGAACATAATATATTACTTTCTAAATATCAATTATAGATAGATAAATAGACAGACAGATAGATAGAGACAGATATATTACTTTCTGGGGGAACCTCGGCCAAGACATCCTTTTTCTTAATAGTTGCATACTATTGCCTTATGTGGGTGTACCATGTTAAACCGACCATGCAACTTCAAGTTATTCTCAAATTTTTGGTCACTAAAACAAACAAGAAAAAACTCCCTAAATATCCTTGAACAGCTTTCTTTCCTTCTGTAGCACTAATGTGTCCGTGTATCATTTACTGAACTAAATGTTAAATTGTTTCGAGTTTTTGACTATTCTAAATAACGGTGCCATGACTACCTGCTTTCATTTGGGTATGTTTTTATTTCTCCCGCCAAGGAGTAGAATTCTTTAACTAGAATTGAAACTGCCAAACTGGTTTCCAAAGTGGCTCTACCATTTTCTGTCCCTGCCGAGATATACTTGAGCATTCCAGTCATTCCACTTCATCACCAGCACTCGTGTCTTACTCTGCTCAGACTGAGACAAATACTAGATATCAGGTCACTTATAAACAACAGAAAAGTATACTCAGTTCTGGAGATTGGAAGTTGAGGATCAAAATGTCAGCATGTTGCCATCTCCCTAATTCATAGCCACACCTCACTGTGTCCTCACATGGTCCGGAGGGCTAGGGATCGCTCTAGAATTTGTTGTATATAAAACATTAGTCTCATTCATGAGTGCTGCACCTTCATGATTTAAGTACCTCCCAAAGCCCCCACCTTCTAATATCATTCTCTTTCTTGTTTAGTATTTCAGTCTATGAAGTTGGGTGGACTCATTTCACTCATCTGTCAAGTATGAAATAATATTTTTTTTGCAGGGTTCTCGGGAGGATTAAATAAGTTTTGTAACTTAGAGTAGTGCCCCTCAAATTTGGTCTGGCATAGGAGTCACCTGGGGATCTTTTTGCAATGCCGGTTCTGATTCCTTAGGTCTGGGGTGGGATCGGAGAGACTAGTTGTAACAAGCTCACAGGTGATGCCCGTGAGGTAGTTTGTGACTCAAGTTTGATTAACAAGACGTAGGACACCTGACTCAGTGACTGGCATTTAGCAGAAAAAGTTAATTCTTTCTCCTTCTGTCCCTTTCATGATCCTTCCTGGCCATCTACATACTTGGATTAATTTATAATTTTCATTCCTTTCCTACATAATAATCTAATAACATACATGTTCAGTTAAGATGAGCCTTGGGAAGTTTCCTTTCAAATTCTTGATCTGAGAAGTAACAACTGTCTCGGCAGAAAAAACTATGTTCTTAAAAGGGGAGAAATTTGTTACAAATCCTAAGTCAAACACTAAGCTGCCATGTTGTAGGAACAGTAAAACTCATGTGACTGTTTGATACCTGAAGTTCAGAAAGGATCTGTAAATCCAGTTACTCTTAGGTAATAACCCATCTGCTACGGCAGGTTCCATCAAATGGAAGTTGTCATCTCATTAAACGGACGACAGCTGGGCAGCACACATTTATGAAGTCACTAAAGCCTTATCGTCGAGGTGCTGCAGGAGGCGGAAACAGCTGATCCCTCTGGAGACAATGATGTAAGCTGTTGCCATGACATGGGGAAATCAAGTCTAATTAGGCTGAGATTTTGTGAGTCAGATCAGAAAATGCTAATACATTTTGACAGAATATACATACTGATTCTATTCTTATTCCATTGTATTCTTCTACTCTTAATAATGAATGTTGCACTGTTTTCTCTGGTTCTTCGTTCAAAGGCACAAAAAAGGACCAACAAAACAACTTGTAAACATAATCAAGTACAAATTCAGCCCTTAAAATACAAATTAAAAAAGAGAACTTTGATTTTTTTCTTTTTTATTTCTATAAAGTCTTTTTCTGTGAAATTTTTCTTTAAGAGTTGGAATGAGGAAATTGAGAATTCTCTATTAAGCAGTCATTGAATTATATAGATAACAGTAATTTCACAGCTCAAGCATTTTTAAAATCTGAGTTTTGACTTTTAACTGTCTTAAAGTCTATAAAATAAGTTGTAAAACTTGCATGTCTAATATAGAATGAGAAGCAATTTCAATATCCTGAATTTAGAAGAAAAAAAAAGCTTTAAACTTGATTTTGTTATCAATTCAACTAGATAGATGTAGTTCCATGCTGCTTTAGAGCTTCTAATATGAACTTCCCTGTATTTTTTAATCCAAAATTCCTGATTCACAGAACTTTAAAAAGATTAGATATATAGACATTATATAACTTTCCTCCTCATTCTCTGGGTTAGTAGGAAATATATTTTAAACATTTATAACTACAAAGTAGCATGTATGAAAAATACCTTGAAGGCTGAAGTGAAAGTCATCAGTGGTGTCTTTAGGTGAAGAGATGTCCAGCTGTCGCCTTTTTCCTTTTCATATAGTTTTTGAAAACTTTCAGCATATGTCCCTTATTATAAAGGAATTTTAATAGTCAGATTAGTAAAGTAGAACAAATATGACAGAATTACCATATGATCCAGCAATTCCTCATCTACATAAATAGGCAAAGGAATTGAAGCCAGGGACTCAAACAGACAATGGCACGCCAATATTCACGGCTGCATTAATCACGGTAGCCAAAAGGTGGAAACAACCCAAGTGTCTTATCAACAAGTGAATGGACAAACAAGATGTGATGTGTATGTACAGTAGAATATTAATCTCCTTTCAAAGACAAGAATTCAGCTATATGCTACAGTATGGATTAACCCTGAAGACAGATGCTAAGTGAAATAAGCCAATAACAAAAAAACAATTACTGTATGATGCCTTTCAAATATGGTACATAGAGTATAATCAAATTCATGGAGACAGAAAGTAGAATGGTGATTGCCGGAAGGGACTAGACATGAGGAATGATTATTTAATGGATATAAAGTTTCCAATTTGGGAAGACTAAGTGCTGGAGATGGATGGTTACACAAGGTTACACAATAATGTGAATGTACTTAGAACCACTATATTATGTACTTAAAATGGTAAATTTGGTGTGCCCTAGTGGAGTAGTGGTTTCGTCAAATGCCTCCAGCCGAAGTGTAGTCCATGTACATCGCAAGGACCTGGGTTCGCATCCCGGGACTGGGGAGAACAACCAAGATGAACAGCTAAATAAAAATAAATAAAATGCTTCTTCCTCTTCTCTGCCTGCCTGCCTGCCTGCCTGCCTCTGCTCACCATCATTCCTGCTGGCACCTGTCCTTAAATAAAAAAGGTAATTTTATGTTATGCATGTGTTATCACAAGATAAACAATCCAGAAACTGTGCATTCTATTTTGGGGGGAATAAAGCTAGGCATGAGTACTCTAAATAGTAGAGCGGTTGTGCTCAGACATAGAGGTCTGAAAACCATTCTGAGACCTTCTGAGAACATAACTTCTCCCATCCCCAGCACGGGAGCCCACAGAAGGATTCAGGGCCCATCCCTGTACTACGTTGCTGGGTGGGGCCATCGAAACCACCAGGCTTCACACTGTGCTCCGTGTTGCCAGGGTACCATTGCTAAGCTCCCCTCCATCTCTCAAACCAACCACCAAAGTCCAGTTTAGATCTGCCTGCTTCTGGAAATCTTCCCAGACTGTCCCAGCCACATCTCCCTTACCTTCCTTCAATCTCTGTTGAATTGCAAGTCGGCATTAAGCAACTAGATAATAAGCTCTCTTAGACCAGGGCCCGCTTTGTACAAAATAAATTAACGAAACTCCTGACAATTTATTTTTTAAATGTTACTCTATTAATAATGTTCTTTCTTCCATGATTCTCTCTCTACCTGTCTGGGGATGGGGGTTATATTTTGGTGGGTTTTCAGTAATTAATTTTTTTGAGATAGGTTTACATGCAATTATAATAAAGAATGCAGTGAAATCCCACATAAATTTTGTTCGGGTTCCCCCAATGGTAACATTTAAAGAAAACTACAGCATGTTTCACACCCACACCCATGAAGGTGAAGCTGTGAAAACTATGGACCTGGATTTGAGACCTGGGGCCAGGGGTGGCAAAAAAAAAAAAAGCAAACTATAGTATGATATCACAACTATGACATTGACATTTATGAAATCCACTGACCTTATTTGGATTTCCCTAGTTTCACTTGCACTTGTGTGTAGATTCAAGTATCCACCCAATAGTCAAGATACTGAAAAGTTTCAACACTCCAAGGATCCCATGTGTTTTCCTTTTGTAACTCTTTGGGCAATGAAACAGGACCAGGTGAACCTAACCATTTAGCAAAATCAGTTAAATTGAGGAATCTAAACCACTTAATTAGCAGATAGTCTAGTTACAAATCATTTTAGCTGGTAGAAACACAGATAATGAATTGAACTGGTTTTCCACTGAGGCAGGAAGACTTGTGATCGGCCTGATGAGTTAACAGACCTCCAGTCAGCACTACAGTGTCTGGGATCACCAATGACTTTGGGGTTCCCCAGATAGTTCACCTTGCCCAGTGTTGTCCCTTGCACAAATGCTTTGTCTATCTAATCTCTGCAGCTTCTACAGTCTCAGCATCTGAGACAGAGCGGTCACCTCTCCATAGTAAGGCTTCCAGCTGTGCTGTCAAGCAGGTAGAAAAAGCCGGTCTGTTCTGTAACGTAATTTCCTTTATTTTTCCTTTCCCCACAACCTTCAACCCCTAACCCATGGCAACTTCTATTTCTTCCATTTCTGAAGGCAGTTGAGAAAGAAACAGCAGGTGCAGGAATAGCTCTCTGATCATCTGTCCCCACCCTCCCCGCCCCCACAGCACACACATACTTTCTACCTAAGAGGTCATAAAATTCCTTGGGAGAAAGATGACCTTCCTGTCGAGAAGATTGATCTTATCAGCAGAGACGAAAGGGACCTGTACAAGCAAACCTACTAGCCTACTGAAATGACTTTTATCTCATTTTACCCATGTATTTCCCAATCATTTTCACGCAATTTACTGTCCCTAGCTCAAACCTCTTTGTCTTGTCACATCCTTACAATTTATTATTCTTTGTGTAAAGGATATATAAGTTTTGAGGGCTAACAACTTCTTCATTTTCCTTTTGAAGTCTCTCATGTATATGTAAAAATATTAGACGAAATGTGTGTGATTTCTTCTACGTAACCTGTGTTATGTAATTTTATTCTTAGGTCAATTATTGAACCTAACAGGGTAGAAGCGAGTTTTTCTTTCCCTACATTGTTAAGAAATGGAAGAACTTGGAGGAGAAGAGAAGAAGTATAAATGAAATCATAATTTTTCAGGATGGGCAGTTAAGAGTGTCTAAAGAAACAGCAGTATGTGTATATTATGAATGTCAAAGGTCGTGCCAGAATCAAATGAGCGGTCATAGGTGGTAGCCTCTGGGAAGTGATGTTAGAAGTGAGCAGGGATTAGACAGACACATTGTTAAAGTCATGTTAGTTATTTCTTTAGTAAAAAGACCTGAGAAAAAACAATTTTTTTTTCAAAGGGACAACATGACAACTCTCCTAGTGACTAGGTTTTGATATTTTAGGCAAAGAAACAATGGTGGGAAAATACCAAATGCAATCACAGATATTTTACTGTCTAGAATTTAAAATGCAACCTGTAAACATTTCAAAATTTTCTTAAATGTGCCCATATAATAAAAAAGATCTGGATATTCTGGTATAGACATGTGAATGCCACTTTTGTTAAGAGAAATTATAAGAGTTTTTTGAGGTGAGAACTGCTGTGAGGTACTTCTCAAAGATATAAAAATCCCTGGAATAATCCAGAATTTAGCCTATTTAATATAACATTTAAACTTTTTCCTTGTATAAAATCTTTAACCGGTTTTTCCTTATAAGGACACATTTCTGATTTTATAGTGTCAGTCACTGAAAAATAGTATTTATTATCTAAACATTTGCTTTGGACATATCCATTACCTAGGCAAGGGAACTCTGCTTCAGCAGAGCACCCCAGGGCTCTGTGTCTATGTGGTGCTGGGACACAATGTCTGTATCTGTGGGGACATCCTGTGGTTGTGATGCTAAATTAAAGCACATTTTCACTTTTCTCTCTAGGAAGGCCCTTTTGTCTACTTGTCTTTCAGAGGAAATGTTGCAGATTCCCATAGCTTGATTGCTTCATTGTGTAAGTAATTAAAAATGTTCACATTTGAAATGTTTGAGCAGATTAATGCAAGTGTGGCTGTTGAGTAAATGAGCACCCATATCACTTATTGTATGATTACATTTTTATGAAATTCCAGAATAGACAAATCTCTAAAGACAGATTCTGCATTGTTCATCTCATTTCTTTCATGATTCTGAAATTATATCCTGTGTTGGGACTCCTGTTCTCCAGGAAAATTTTCCAGAGAATTGAGTCAGCTGCCCTCAGTGCTGCTCCAAGCGTATCCCCCGTGTCTATGACCTTCTCAGGTCCTGGGTAACTCAGGGAGCCCAAGCCCCCATGCCTGGAGGTCAGCTATTGCAGTTCCAGGGGAGGAGTAAAAGGCAGCTGTGTACCTTTTTGGTGAGTAAGTCAGTTTAAACTTTGCTTGAGAATTTCTGGGAAACCCAGAGACTGAAGGACCCCAGCATATATTACTGTCCTCCCACCCTGACTGTCCTGCTTGGCATCAGAGAAAAGGAACAGCCCAGGTTTGACTCAGTCCAATGAAATGAAAGTGTCTAGTATAGGCTTTATCAATCATCTTCACATTTGTTTTTCATAAGAAATGAAAATTCATTTAATGAGGACACCTTCTATTTTCACAGAAGTAAAAATCCAGCAGATAACGTCGAGTAGTGTTTCTTGGACTTGAATGTGCACACATTTACCAGGGGCTCTTGTTAAAATACAGATTCTGATTCAGAGGGTCTGGCGTGAGGCCACCTCATTGTTGACTGATGGACTGTCCTTTAACTCACCAGGATGTACAGCTGAGCTGTAAACATTGAAGTAGAGCCTGTTAAAGTAAAATTATTCATATAATTTGTTAAAGATGGTAAGGAAGACTTTTTTCAAGAAAGTCTGCTGTACTGGGGCCACCTTTTGCAGTAGTGGGAGACACTGGGTTCAAGTCTAAATTAAAACAAGGACCAATGGAGATTCATAGCTAAGAAAGCATGGTGGGGGTCAGTGTATGAAAAATTAATAAGAAACATCAAAGCTAGGGACTAGCTAATAGACTAACTCAACAGAATTCTTGGCGAAGATAGGCTAGGGTGACAAGATATTTGGTTTGGGGGATGAGGAACTTCATCAGGTAACAACAGTGATGAGACATCTATACTGCTGTGATTATTTAGCATTATTTACAATATCCAAGGCTAGAAACAACCTAAGTGTCCAACAATAAATGAATGGTTAAAGAAAATGTGGTAGATATATATACAGTAGAATATTATTCAGCTATAAAAAAGAAGGCACTCTTGCCATTTATGACAACATGCTTGGACCCTGACAATTTTATATTAAGTCAGACAGAAAAAGACAAATGCCATATGACCTCACTTACGTGTAGAATCTAAAAGCAAAGGGTATAATCCAGACCCATAGAAAAAGAGATCATATTTGTGGTTACCCGAAGTGGGGGGTAATGGGAGAATGGAATGACGATGTTCAAATTTCCAGTTATAACTAAGTGCTGGGGATGTAATATACACCATGATGACTATAGTTGACACTGCTATACACATACCTGAAAATTAGTAAGAGAGTGAATCTTAAGAATTCATAACATAAGAGAGACTTTTTTTCTCTACGACAAGATGAGTGTTAACTAAACTTACTCTGGCAATTATTTCATAATCTGTGTAAGTACAGGCATTACGTTGTATAGCTTAAATTTACGTCAATTATGTCTCAAAGCTGAGGGTGGGAGAAGAAAGAGTGATCATATAACAAGAATGGGGGACTTCCGCTAAACTGATTCAGCAGGATTCTGGCTAACACTGAAGTAAGTGCTCCAAGGACAGAGTACGAGGTCGAACCTAGTCAAGGAAAGGGTGTGGAGGAGCCTACCTTGAGCTGGGGCCGGGAGAGTCTTTGTGGCCCATTATCTCCCAATCTCCACTCTGTGACTCAGGTAGTGGAAACCTACTCCAACTCTTAGTTTGCGTCTTTCCCTCTAAACCGCTGCTAAACCTGGCTGATAACCAGAAAATGAATGGTAACAGTCACAGCATCGAACTGCTAATGTTGTTTGCCCTTTAGGAGCTTACCAGCCAAAAGATGGTCAAAGTTATGCAGTAGAGGAGAAGATGCCAGAAGCTGAGGCACTGGGATGGGTGAATAACAGGGCCTGCTCCTACTGCTCACCCTCCCACACTGTCTCTTTCAGCTTTGCTACTTTCTCTGTAATTTCAGATATGTCTTCTCAGCTCCAAGCTTCTCCCTGACACTCTCTGAATTCTTCATCCACTTTAGAAGTTACCTCTGGTGGTATAAGACCTGACATGAAGATCCAGTATTATGTGTGCCTTGGTAAATTCCAGAGGACTCTGAGTACAAGTCTCCTGACAAACCACTCTCACAGGAACCAGGCACCATGCCTGCTGTTCTTGAGTAATGGCATCCATTCCCTGCCAGCCCTTGGAATGATTCAAGCAAGCCAATCACATCCTTCCACAGGAACCAGGGTCTCTCCTCTCCACCCTCTTCTTACGACTGCACTTGCCCACTCTGTTCCCAATGCCACCCCCTTGTGGCCTGTGTGACAGTGTCTTTCTCCCTTAGGCTGTGAGTGTATGTGGCCAAAAAAACCTTCATTGACCTCATGTGTCTGATGTCCCTTGTATGTTTGGCCATCCTCACAACCCTAGGGTGGGAATCCCTTGCTCACCAATGGAATGAAGAGGAAGCGATTGATTGAAGCACCTCATCTCCCTGATCTGGCTTACTGCCACTTTCTCCATGTTCGAATACTCTGTCACCACCACCATTGCATGGTTTGGCCCCACTAGGAAAAAGTGAGTCTCTAGTGGGCCAACATGGTGTCTTCGTCACGGCTGCACTGTCCATGTCTAGCACAGAGCCCTCCATATGCCCCCAAAGATTTAAAGAATTGATAAATGGTGTTATTTTTGTGAATGCCTAAACACCCGCTACTCTCTTCCTTCCCAAAGAATTCACGTTTCACTTGTGATACTTCCTCAGAGTTTTAGGTGCACTGAATGGAACATTTCACCTATTCTGTGTATCTTTATATTTAAAGGAAAAACTTTTACTTTCATGATTATATTATTTTCCAGTTCGCACACAGCTGGCAGTCAGCTAAGGACAGGCTGGCCAGCTCTGCCTGGCCTGCAGGTGTGTCTGGCCTTTCACAGACCTCCTCTCAGCATGTGTCTGTGTGGTATCTCATTAAATAGCTAATCCTGTTTACTGGCTGGCCTTTCTCTGAGGACAGCTTTTCATTACAGCCTTTGTCCCAGGCCCTTAGGGACCCTAACATTGGCCTGTTAGGAGACTGGAGCTTTGTGCTCTTCAGACCAATCAGATAACTCGGCTAATTTTTGAGCCTTCATACCTTTCCTAAGTGGTGGGAGTATAGTCTTGAAGGCGGGGGTGGGGGTTGGGGGGTGAGGACCTTTTTTTTTTACTGTGATCATTTAAGAACTTAGGACCAACATGTATTATTTTGACAAATTAAAAAAAGAAAAGGGAGAAAACAAGAAAGAGGATGAGGAAGAGAAAGAGGAAGAAGGAGGCAGAGAATGAGGGAGAGGTGAGGGAGAGAGGTTAGGATGGAAAAAGAGAGAAGGAAGAAAAAAGAGAGGAGGGAGGGAGGGAGGGAGAGGAAAGATTTCACCCTGTGCATGGCTTTCAGTTCAGCTCTAAAAAGACTTTCTGGCTTTATGTCTCTTTCTAGAAGCAATCATCCTGATAATGGAGTCTGGAAAGATTTCTTTGGGCACATCTGCTCTGGGTCAGCACAATTGAGGTGTTTATGTGTTCAGTATTTGGTGGCTGTGGTTAATGAATCTGTCTCTGTAGCAGGCTGAAATGACCCCTTTGTCCCTTTTGAATTCATTCTCTTTCAGGCATATAATCCACACCCCCCCGACCACCACAAACCTCTCAGCACTCAGTTTCTTTTCAGTTTTTAAGAGGCGCATGCTATTTAGTAAATGTCTCTTTAATAACAATTTTCCCACATCTAAATTATACTTACAAACTTTATACTGACATTTTGAAGGAAGGACTTGGAATGCATTTGTCAATATAACTATTGTTTTTGTAACATCTGACTGTCAAATTCATTTAGGAATTTAATGAAGAGTGGAGGCAAAGAGGGTACATACGTGAAAGCACATTAGAAGCCACATTATTTCACAAATAAAATCTGATATTATTTCTTGTGTCAAGTGGCAGATGCTTTTAGTCTCAGAACTTTCTTGCCTTCCAGTAATTCAGAGAGAGTGGCAGTTACTCTCTTTAATTTCCTTTTGAAGAGAAAAAAAATGCTCATTTCCGTAGGCTGTCATAAAAATGATTGCCACCTGAGTAACAAAATGTATTTTGTTTTTAGGGAAAGAATATGGCAAAGCTGATGCAAGATGGCTTTATTTTGATGCAACCATTGTATCTGTGGAAATTTCAACTGTTATCGTGGGTGGTTCTCTGGCACTGGTCCTCATTTATGCCGTCGTCAAAGAGAAATATTATCGGTAAGAGTCCTTTTCCTGTCCTGACGGAAAGAGGAGAAACATTTGTTATCCCAAAACCTAAGTGACATTTGGGATAGATTATGACCACATTTATTAGATGAAAAGTAGAGTCAAAATGAAATTTGTCTGATATGATAAGGATTATTGTGCCACAAGGGTAGCTTCAAACTGCAAAATTAAAAAATATGAGGATGATTGCATTAACAATCTAATTGCTGTATAGGCAGGCACAATGTTAACAGCACTGGATGCTTTATCACCAATATTTTGAAGAATAAATTATAATATTTCCATTTCCCTCTCCCCAAATCTCTCTAGAAATCTTCTATTCCTTTGACATAAAGTAAATTCTCTTATGTGATTCTGAGTTAGACAGGCAAGATAAATATTTTCAGTGGCAGGTTGGGAGGATATGCAGAAGGGAGAAGAGTGGAGCGAGGAAGGAAGAGATATGGAAATTCTCAACCCACCTGTCAGACTGAGACTTTAAACTCCCTTTCCTCCCTTTTCCTTCTCCATTTTATAAACATAGTAACCTAGGCAAATAGACTGCTACCCCGAGGATGACTTCCTAAAACAATGTCCACTAGGGACAATTGCGTTCAATTTTCTGCCATTTTATTTCAAAGAAGTCTTATTTAAAACTTCATTGTAAATTTTCAGATTTGAAAGAGACCCAAATTCTACATCCAATTTTACATAATTAGCTGGCAGGAAAATTAGATTTCTCCTTTACGTCTTGGCATATCTATGACTCCATAATTCTGGTTGTATGTAGATTGGCTGCATGTACCCACTTATTTATTATTTCAACGTTGAAAACTGACACTGTGCCAGGCACAGTCCTCAGTTCTTTATCTTTGCTTCTCATTTTGTCTCCACAGTATTATTTGAGGAAAGTACTATTGTTATTCTTGTCCCCTTTTACATTTGGTAAAATTCTGACTCACAGTAAGGTTCCTCTCTACGTCTCTCTTTGCTGGGTCAGCTCTCACCTCCCAAAATCTTCCTAAGACTAGGATAGGATACCTGAGAAATGTTATTGAACACAGAGAATAAACTTCTAGAAAGGGCAGTGCCCTCCATCAAGAGATCAGTATTCAATACCTGAGGTCCAACTTCAGAGGGGTTTTCTGTCATTAAAGAAAAGATGTCATGATTCGGGGTACCAGGCTGTGTGGACCTGGCAGCTCATCCCTTGTTCCTTCTTCTGTAACAGGCATTTCATCCAGGTCACCCTGTGCGTGTGTGAGCTGTATGGTGGGTGGATAACCTTTTCCCCGGACTGGCTTGTTGGAAGCCCCAATCTCAACACTAGCAACTGGCTCTATTTGTGGCTCTATCTGGTAGTCTTCAATGGTGCCTGGGTTCTGATTCCAGGACTGTTGCTGTGGCAGTCGTGGAGAGAACTCAAGAAAATGCATAACAAAGCATTCAGTTCTGGGAAGAAACTTAAGTGAACTTTTATAATCACAAACTCTATTATCTTGCTTTATGAACCAGAATGGATCAAATCTTTATGTTTGACCAAAATGTAACACATTACATTTTATACTTCCTTTTTATATTGGTGTTCTTCAGCAACCTGTTTCAAATTGATTGTAAAGTGACAAGTTTACAGTTATTTTGTTTTAAGTTTCAATTACATGGCAATAAAGGGAACGGAATAAATTTTAACTTGTAATGATAACACATGTAATTATACGTCTTTATGGATAACGTTAATTGTTCCACATGAATAAAGTCAAGTATCATAAAATACTGTAGAGCACGTTATATTAATTTTTCCCCCTAAAACTTGTTGTTACCTCTGCTTTTGATCTTCTCAGTCATCTTTTGGTTATTGAAGTGAAACCAGAAATTTAAATGAATGCTTCTATTTTATATTTGTACTTCATCGTATTTGTGAAGCCAACATAAATGACAGGAGTGTGAGCTTGTGGACTAACTCTGGTGGGTGAACATTGTAGGTTCACACAGATGACTGATTGATGTATGTCCCTTTTCAAACAGGAAGACGTGAGATGCTTTACAGAAATACATGTACACTATGATGGAAAGCGAAGCAGAGTCATGAAGTACATAGAACATAGGAGAGAGACTAAATGAAGATAAAGCTAATATGCCAAGTGCATACCATAACATCATACATAACTAATAGAAGTGAAATTTGGCACACATGTTGCACTTACTTTCAGTGCCAAAAGGGAAACAAGACTGTATTTCATAAAACACTAGTTTTAGGTGCACCCTGGTGGAGCAGCAGTGAGGTTAATCACCTCTGAAGGAGTACGTCACATATCTGGGGTCAGGCCCGGGCCTGGGTGGGGTGTGAGGGGGTGGGAAACAACCAGTGTGAACAACTAAATAAAAATAAAATAAAGAGACTCCTTCCTCCTTTGTCTTCCTGCCTGCCTGCCTGCTCAATGCCTTCATTCCTGCCTGCACCTTTAAAAAAAAAAAACATACAAACCACTAGTTTTAGCAGATTATTACAGCAATTCTGTTGGAGGCTGGGAACAGGGACTCAACTAACGTGTTCTACCAGACTCTAAGCTCAAGATGTACTCTCTGTCTGGAAAAGTGCTGAGCACGGACATCAGGCACTTGGTAAGTTGTGAATGCTGTCACAGCTCAGGTTGCCTTCCCCCTCTTTCTCCATCGTCTTCTTATCATGCAGAGGCTGAAGGCTGTGGTCTTGGATGGAAAACTGGTTTCACCTTTCAGAGGTACTCCTGAGAGATTTGGAAGATGAAAGGATGCAGATCATTTTCAACTAGGGGTGTGTGCGTGTGTGTGTGTGTGTGTGTGTGTGTGTGTGTGTGTGTATGTGTATGGTATTGACAAATAAGGTCCCTTTTTGAGGGTTTGGGGCATTAGCACGCCAAGTGTTCAGCTTCCTGAGTCCTGTGAGGTAGTTGTGGTCGGAGCAGCAAGAACAGTGCTTGTAGGCTGAGTAGCTTCTGAGTCAGCCTCCCTTGGCGAGGTCCGTTCTGTGGCCATCTGGGAGTCATTCCTAGATTTGCCAGGAACCTGCTCTATCACCCCAGTGATTTTTGTAAGCATCAAAGTCTAACTCCGTACTAACTCTACTTGTTAAATCACCTACAGTATTTGCTTTCTGCACAGCATCCTGAATGATCTGATTACAATATTTGTTGAATATTGAATAAATGTAGCCAAATAAATTTGGAAAATGTTATATTGGTACATTAGGGACTTTAGAAACCCTGAGAAAGGAGCATGCCCCTGCGACTCAGGTGGTGTGCAGACCATGTGAAGTTGTAGGAACCAGCTTCTCAACTAGGGACAGGTGAAAAAACAAAATAAACAGCTAAGTAAATCAGGATTCTAATTCCTCCTCTTACAAAAAGGAAGAAATCTTGCAGTAAAGAAACTTGATTAACTTGTTTAACTCAAATTTTTCCCAGTATATTTCCCAGATCACTTTAACAAGTGGGATGGTATTTCATGAAACGTCAGCTAGGGAAGCACTAAGTAACACAACTGAATGTCCATGAGATTAAAAAGAAACCAGTTGCCAATGGACAATTAAAATAAGAAATTTAAAAATATTAACTATAGCATCAAAACATTCTAATACTTAAGGAGAAAAGTGGAAGATGTGCAGGATCTATACAGAAAAAACAACTATAAAATATTACTGAGCAAAGTTAAAAGGCCTAAATAAGCAGAGAGATATACTATGCTCATGGATTGGATGGCTCCATTTTATAAAGAAGTAATTTCTCACCCAAATCGAGGTATGGATTCAATACAATCCCAATCAAAATCCTAGCAGATTTTTTTAAAGTAATTAACCAGTTAATTTTAAGATATTTTATAGAAATTCAAAGGGCTAAGAAAAGCTAAGACAACCTTGCAGCAAAGCAGAGTTGGAGGACTTATCCCACCAGACATCAAATCTTAATATAAAACTACAATAATTAAGACAATATAATATTTGGCACAGGAATGACTATTAATAGACCAATGGAATAGAGAAGAGAGTCTAGAAATAGATGTCCTCATACAGAGGCAAAGGTATCACTGCAGAGCAGTGGGGAAAGGAAGACATTTTCAGTCCGTGGTGCCCAGTCAGCTGCATATCTATATTAAAAAAAAAAAAAAGAATCTTGTTCCTTCCCTCACATCAGGCATGACAATCAATTTTAAGTGAAAGGCAACAATCAAATTCATGAAGAAAAAAATTAGAAGAATATATTCTTTAAAAGGATGCAAGAACAAGTTTGACTATATTCAAATTAAGTACTTTTATTAATCAAAAATCACCATACAAGATAAAAAGGGAAGATGCAAGAGAGAGGATAGTTCCAGTACTTATAAGTGACAAAAGACCCATCTCAAATAATTAAGAGACTCCTGTAAATCAGTTAGAAAAAGACATTCTAATAGGAAAGTTGGCAAATATTTGAATAAATATTTTTCAAAAGAGAGTATCCAAATGGGAATGTGGGAAAAGAGCATTAAAGCTACTCTATAAAGGAATATCAACAACTCTCTTTACTCATAATAACTCAGATGAATTGCCAGACCTAATGAATACATATTGCATGATTCCACTTATGTAAGATTTGAAAACAGATACAACATGGTGTAAGAAATCAGAAAGAGTTTGCATTAGGAGGAGAGGGTGGGCCTAGTGAAATGAAGATGTCATGAGGGGGTTTCTAAAATGCTGGTGATTGTGTATTTTCATTTGAGTGGTGCTCTAATTTGCGATACTGCATTTGTCTATATGCTTATGGTGTGCTTTTCTGCAGACATATTACACTTCAATTTGAAAAGTTTATTTAAAAAATTACTGGGATCTGAAAAATGTCTCTAATGGGTCCTCATGAAGAGGATGCTGTGTCCTTGACAACAGATTCTGTACAGCGTGGGCTGTTTCTAACTGTGTGCCTGACATGGCTCTCAGAGGGAGAGTCTGTACAGGCCTTTCCAGGAGAGATTAGTACTTGTTGTTCAGTACTTTGCTCTCTGCTGATCTGGCTTAAACCAAGGGTGAACTAAGTAGACAAAAACGGATGGGCAGTCTGGAAATCATGATTTATTTGAACTTTTCCTGAATATTGAATAGCAGAGAAAAAGGGATTATAGACTCTGACAGGAGCTTGGAGTTTAGATACACTCTGCTGCCAAGGAAAGATGGATGTAAATATTTTCACAATGAAGTGAACTGGGAGAAGGACTGGTATTCTGGAATGGAAGTCTAACAGGTCACAGCGGGTGGGAGCAAGGTAAGGGAGACAATACTGTCTTCCACTGAGCTAAGATAGACATCCCACAAACACACACAGATTTTGACAATGAAAAAAATGCCATGCATTTTACAGTTTAATGTGTCATCGTCTAGTTGGCAGTGTTTCTTTAAAAAGTATGATGCATCTTATAATTAATGGCATCTTAGTTTCAAGTAAATAAATCACTACCTACAATGTGTTCCTCTCTTCAAGCCTCAGTATCTCTAACTACTTGGAGGTGATTGTTCTAGTTGGTTGTAGAAGTCTTACTTTTGCCTGGAATCATTTACTCTAGTGATCTCCACCTCACATTTGTTGCCTAGGAGCCAGCTATGAAGGCGTATTATGATGAGTATGTAAAATGATTTGTAATGGCTTGTGACTTGCTTCATCTTGTCGGTAACTAGATCCCTGCAAACAAGAATCTCTCCCTAGTATTGTTCACACTGTAAATGTCCTTGGCAAACGCTTCCTTCCTAAATAATGTTGAAGTCAGTATCAGTATAACCCACCTAAAATCAGTTTAAATGATGAAATTTCCTTATATTCAGTGTTGTCAGCTCTTCCACCTGAAGTACAAGTACTGAGACTCAAGGCAATGTCTGTGCATTACAATATGACGTTGTTAACTAAAACTCTGTCAAAGAAAGGCTGCCTGTAAGTGGAAATTTTGAAAAATGGAAAAGCATCCTTTTTCTTTATTTTTAAATTATTAAAATCCATGAAACTTTTTTGTTTGTTATAAAAACTGGAATTTGGATGTAAGGATAAATATTGATAAAGAGAATAGTTGGGCAAAGCCTTGCATGAGATGGTTAACTGTTATTATCCTTAATTTTAATTAAATGCCCACAAGGTAATCAGCAGGGCCCTACAGACCTGCTTCTAGAATTTCTGTACCTTCTCTCCCCTCTTTCCAGATTGCCTTCGCAGCTTCACAGCCTCCAGACCTAACAAAATCCATTTCTCACCACCACTTCACTGTGGGAAATAAATAACATTCATTAGTTAACATTAAGGTGTTAATAACTGATAATAGTTCATTGTATTCTGAATGTATTTGCATTTAAAAATGTATTATATAACTGATACATGTCTATTGCTGAAAAATTGAAAGCTTGGGAGAAAAAAAGAATTACTTCCAGTAATATCTGAGATAGCCAGCATAACAAAATTTAGTTTCTATTCCTCAAGTCTTGTCCGTGACTGTGTTAACATTTTGGGGAGACTTTTAACATTTGAAGTAAGATTTTAACACCTTTTTCTTTCTCCCTCTTCATTGCCCTAAACTTATCATTCAAGAAGAAGCAGTTGTACGTGTCCACACAAAACCAACTGTGGATAGTATTACAGAGCATGCCCCCATTCTTGAGAAATGTATGCACTTGCAGAGTTGATAGGTAGTAGTTATCATTTATTTTTGGAAACCAGTTTCCTTAGATGCTTGTGTTGACACAGATCAAGTTGACATCTTAAAATATTTGGCCACATCCCAACTCTTCAAGGGAGGGATCAAGTGTGCTGATCATGCTGCGGTGGTATGTCCTAGGTGTTTAATCCTTTCCCTTCCAGAGGCCTTCCCTCTGTCCCCTGCAGTCAGAAAGGAAGGACTGAATTTTTGAAGCCCTTGCAGATATCACTTAAGTGACCCTGTGTGGCTTTTCATTATTATTTTTCACATCCACATTCCTGACCCCACAGGAGTCTCTCAAGTTCACACTTGGAATCCTAGAATCTGGTGTTGCTTAAAGGGACTCATGAAGATATCCAGTTTATACCTGAGGAGACTGAAGCTCAGAGGGATTAGATCACTGCCCAAGGTCACACAGGTTCTTAGTGAGGCAGGAAAAGCGCTCTTTGTATTCCAGAAGTGTTAGCTGTGTTCCCATGAAGATTATTCAGTTTTGTAGACTTTATTTTATGGTCTAAAAATGTAACCTGAGCACATTTCTAATCATCTTTGTCTTTTCATCATCCTTTTGAATCTACTCTCTATTTCCTGCTTGATTTTGTTTGATATTGTCGGGTTAATAGTTGTCACTCCTTGGACCAAGTGATCAGGTGACATAATAGAGTCCGCCCTCCAGGGGGAGGGCGGACAAAAAGGAAGACACACTCTCAGAGGTCCCTGCTTTTTCAAATTTGAGCGCACTACAGTACACTCTTCTTGTTCCCCACAAAGGTGTCTGTTGATGATGCATGTTAGTGAGAAATGAGTATTCTGCCTTGGCCTCTCATTTCTGATTCATGGTGTGATAGTAAGAGAAAAGATGAACAGATTTTAGACTTTTTGGTTCCATTTTGCTAGTGGGATTGATTTCACTGCTTGAGGGTGGGATTTAATTAGTGAGAATTAGAAGCAGGAAATGGATCTCACCACAGTGCACCTGAGTGCCCACAGTTTGATCCATTTCTCAAAAAATGCAGTGCCTGTCCTGAGAAAAAATATTCATGTTCCCTGTAACGGTGACAGCTGGTAGCCCTGGGGTAATAGGATAGCTGATAATAGTGGCTAATCTGTGGATTCTGATGAGATGACATTTATGTAATGAAGCAGTTACCTAGGACCCTGGGAATTCCCACCCCTCTGAGACACCATCCCCTCTGACCACCTCATACCTGCTTAGCACCTCTAGTCTAAGGACACTTCAATGTGGCCCCTGCTTCTTTGACACTCTCCTCCCAAACCTGCCTGCTCCTGAGCATTGGACAGCTACTTATAGCTGCCTGAGTGGGAGGACTTGAACTTAACCCACAGGGCTGTGTCAGCTGCTCTGACCCATGGCAGGCCTGGCCTGGCCTGAATTCTGGGGCTTGAGGGCCTGTAAATCATGCTTGTCTGGGCAGCAGGTGGCCAGGGGTATTTTTAGTGTTTGGCACCCTTTGAAGGATGAATGGGGGTGGGGACTGCAGTGAGGTCTGAGTGGATCTGTGATTCCAAGATTTAAGCTCAGAGTCTCCTGATTGTGGAGTCTCTTTCCTAACCTCCCGTGGGCTGGGCTTTCAGGATCTTGGTCCAAGAGGGCCCATTTGCGAAACCATGTCTGCCTTCTCACATGGGTCTGTCTTTTTCCTTTTCCTAGTTTGTAAGCATAAGCTAGAGAAAGTGATCCCTTTGGGGTTCCACATTGTTTGGTATCTAGGAAAAGGTCTGGAAGTTATTAATACCCTGCATGCACGTTCATCCCACTTCAAAGTGCTTTCCGGTTCGTTGTAACTTCTGATTCTTAAAATGATCCCATGAGCTCCATGGACAGGGGTCATCATCTTCCTCCTATGGAAGAAGAACCTGACAAAGAAAGGCTAGTGATCTGCGCATGGCATAGGGGCACGTGTGATAGAACCTGCAGCCAACTGTCCTAGCTTTGCCACCAAGCAAGGCCCAGTGAGAGCCCGCTTCTACTGCTCATGCATGATGGGGTCGGAGAAAGGAGCTTAACTCCTTCCTCTCCTTACTGAGAAACTGAGAAAAGTGGTACTTGGTACATACAGTTGTGAGAATGAACAAGAATTAAACACTCATAAGCTACTCTTACCTTACTCAAATAAATAAATGTTCATACACTGATTCGGCTTTGAGTCGGCCTATGATCAGGCCCTGATGTCACCACTGCCTTCAGGTGCAAGACAGTTTCAGAACAAACTATGAAACGTAGTCAGCCCCAGAGCAAAGCAAACTGATTGAAACCTGGGGCTTCTGAGCACACACATCAGAGAAAATAAAAGTAAATAAAGAGAAAAATAAGAGAACGAGAACATAAAAGGTAAAAATTGAAAAGCTTGAAGATCCAAAAGATTTGTCAGTTGACTTTCTAAGACTGGATGGGAATGACTTGCCCTGCAGTTGCTTGGTATCAAAGCATTTGATTCCTTATCCTTGACCTCCCTTTATTACCTTCCTAAGGAAGCATTCTGCTTCTGCTTCAGGGAAGGAGCTCCCTCAGTATGTTCGCACCACTAACAACCGGAGAAATGGGGGAATGAAGAGACTGAGCCTCAGAAGGCAGGGCATTGGGGTGCTTACAATGGGAAGTTTACCTGCTGCATTTCGCCCAGACAACCGGGGTCGTCCTCCCCGGGGCCGGCCCTCCTTTCCCCGGAGCCAAGCCTGACCAGCAGGCCACTGTGAGCCTCAGTCTCCATTTGGTAGAGACAAGCCATTGTAGGTTTGCTCTCAGTCGTTCATGGGGCCATCAACACCATGAATCTGTGGGTTCCCTGGGTCCCAGTCTCCCTGCTGGGTGCCTAGATACCTTATAACCAGACCTCTGCTGCTTTTCTTTGTCTAGTTAACACTGCAGTTTCCAGAGGAGCAAATTCTGTCTCAAGCCTCAGCTCATTTGCCTTCTGGCCCTGAAACCCTAAGAAGACTTAACTGTGTAGAGGGGCATACAAGGAATCAGATCCTTTTCTACCCCCAGCTGCTGCCCAGCCCTTATTCTGGAAAGTGTCATTAATAGTTTACTCACCCAGTGTTATGCTCTGAGTAAAAAGGCTTTCATGATTGTGATCAAAGCCTTAGAGCCTGGCTAGTTTCATCACTATATTAAGATTTTGAGATGACTGCAGGGGAGAAAACCATTTCATTCCACTGCACCTAGTGTTTCCCAAGCTTGTTGGACCATGGAATCTTTTTTTCAAGTCGATACTTCCTCACAGCCTTCAGAACTAGTGTTGCACAAACCCATGTTGGAAAACTCTGGCCCAAACCATGCCACAGCCACCTCATGATAACAGTCAGCTGCCTTAACTCGTGGCTACATTCCACCCTAGATGACATCTGCTTGGATGCTGATCCTTCCTGAAAGTGAACCTGAGCTCATTTCATCATGAGTCAGCCCAGCCTGGCCCATCTCTCCTGTCCTAATCTCACTCAGCCCTCCCTTTCTGCGTGTTCCAGTTTGCCTCAAAGCTGAGTAGCCCTCAGGCAGCAGGGGAGAGAAGAGTCCTGTGTGTTGGCATTTGCCATAGCCATCTTCACCATCCCCTCGTGACCCACACTCACAGGGTGTAGTTGGCCTCCAGGCTGGGGGTCCGAGTTATCTCCTTGCTTTTCCCTGCCTACCTCCTTTCTAGTTCCTCATTCATGCTCAGGACGGGTGGCAGAGTGGGGAGGCAGAATGCTGGGGACAGGGGATTGGAGGTGCTGTTTTTTGTGGCAAGCTATTTCTGCTCAACTCCATTTCTAATTTGGAAGAATTTAGCCTCAGTTACCCTGGCCAATATTCTGAGAATCTGCCACACACACACACACACACACACACACACATTTTTTTTTCCCCCTTTAAATTCAAACAAGTTGTGAACCAGTCTTCGAATCTACTTGACCTTCCTCCCTGGTTTCCCTCTTCTCTGTACCCCTAACCCCCAACTTTGGGTGAGTTTGTATCACCTGGCAGCCCACTTCTGAGCAGAAGGACAGGACAGTAGGAAGCACAGGGACACTTGTTTACTTGGTGTTCACCTCTCTGCATTGTGAGTTCTCTGGTTTCTAGAATCCACTGCCTGCTTTTTGTCCTTTACTAGATTTTGTTCCCAGCATCTAATTAGTGCACTGACTTAAGTTAGGATTGATGAAACATTCCCCCAAATGGGAGAGAATTTTATGGCCAGGGAAATATCCTTGGAGCATGGGAAATACAGAAACCAAGGAATTTAAGAATTTTAATGTACAATTTCACACAACTTAAAACTGAAAGGTAAACTATCACCACACTCTCCTCCTCAACTTCCAGGGGTGCACCTTCCCTTGATGAGACCACATTTATGTTGGACTACCCTTGGTATAAAATGTCAAAGCATGTGCTTCATAAGGTAGCACAACCAAAAATGAACAATTAAATGAATAAAATAAATGTGGCACATCCTGGTGGATTAGTGGTTAGGTTCACCACCTCTGGATGAGAGTGGTCCACATACATCCCAAGGACCCCAGGTTCGCTTCCTGGGACTGGGGGAACAACCAAGATGAACAATTAAAATAAAATAAAAATAAAATGCCTCTTCCTGCCTGCCTGCCCACTTGCCTCCATTCCTGCCTGCTTCCTTCTGCTTTTTAAGAAAATAATCTTATTAGTGACAACAATAAGATTTGTCTTCTGAGCTCTGTGGAATGTCTGGAATTTAGTTGATGGGACTGGGCTCAACTGGTGACTCTGCTCAGACCTCTGTGGCTGAGTGGCTCCTCTCTGCTTCAGGCTTCTGGACTGACTTGGTAGATTTGCTCTGCATGTTTTTCAGCCTTTCCTCCTTAGGCAGCAGGCTAACTGAAGCTTGTTCTAATGGCAATGGCAGAGGCAGAAGAGAGTAATCCCCAGTGTGCAAGCACATTTCACAGCTACGAATCTCCTATAGGCCAGAGAGTCACATGGCCGAACCAAAGACAACAGGGAAGGACACTCCATCCGTGATGAGGTCATGGCAAGGGTGTGGATGGAAAAGGAATGAAGAATGGGGGCTCATTAATAATACCACCATGTTCACCTGTGGGACAGACACAGAAAGAACAGAACTAAAGGGTTTTTTCTACTAATTGTGGTCAGGAGCGTTTCACAGCAAAGATGCGGCAGAGTCCAGCAGTCCCCGGGAAGTTTCTGAAGGTAAAGCAGAAAGGGTGAAAAAAGATGGGATTTGTAGTGGCTGGTGCTCCCAACAGCAAGCTCCTCAGAAGCTCCTCAAGATGATTACAGGCTCCCTGGGCCCAGAGGACCAGGAGACTTCCAGAGCGATGCCGGAGCCCCAGTGAGGAAGCAGAAGTGCAGCGAGACAAAGCACTCCTCCCTGCCCAGGAGCCACCAGCACTCAGGGCCGAGGTGGGGAAGGGTCTGACCAGTCTCATCAGTCTGTTGTGAGACGCACTTCCACTGAACTCTCCCGTTTTCATAGATGTCTCACCCATCCTCAACCAATGCTCCCCTAGATAAGCCAACGATATTCTGCCAGGTTGCAGAGGAGTGATCTCCTGACCTGAGGAAAATAGCAAAGGAGTCTGAAGTTCTGTCTTTTCACACAGACTTTCCACCAGTTCTGTTGCAGCCACACTTTGGAGTTCCCTGATGTCCCAGATCCTGAGATCTCCTGGAATTTGGCACAGGGAGCTTGCATCTCACTGCCCAGCTGTGGAGAGCATGCACTCTGGGCCATACCTCTGTAGAGATTCAAACTCCGCTGTGACCTCTGTGCCTTATTTACAGTATCGGGGTACAAATTCTCACACACACACACACACACACACACACACACACACACACACACACCCCAACCCCAACACCCAGCTGACTTAGGTTTCTGCTTTTATTTTATTGCTATTTCAAGCCTGATACTCTCTTCTGCTTTCTTTGTTCTTTTATGGGTTGGCCTTTTTTTTGTTTGTTTGTTTTTAAATCGCTTTGCTCTATTGAGTTTTGGGGAGATAGTAGAGTTGAATGTATGTTGCATTTCACATTGAAATGCAAGTCTCAGTGGTTTTCTTTCCTTGTCCCCTCTAAAGACCCCACCAATAGATTCCCCATCACGCTCCATTTGGAACTCACAGGAGCCTTGCAGGTAGAGTCTGGGGATCAGATGTCCTGGCTGCTCGGCCATTTCTAGAACCAACTCCTAATGTCATATCTAAAACATACCTGAGAATACTTCAGGATAAACTTGCTGGTCGACTTTTCCATTTAACTGTTTTCTGAAATCTCTGAGTCATCATCAGTAGCTGAGAGGAAGGAAGGGCTGATGGTGAGGCCACCCCAAGCTTGTGTAAGGCCTTGTGACCCATGGCTGTGTCAGAACAAAACAACAGCAGACTTCTTACCCCTCCACTGAGAGCTCTTGATTTCTAGGGATCATCTGAGAGTCCTAGAGAACTTGATCCTATTTTCAAAGTGGTAGAGGGACAACCTTGCAAATGACTTGCTTGAAGAGTTTAAAAGAATGCACTCCCTCCTCAGGTAGAATCAGGCACATGGAATTGTATGATCTTCAGTTCTTTTTCCATCTGGATCTTGATGTTGTCCTACTACCTCTGGAGAAGCTCCACTCAAAGTGTAGGATGCAATTGAGGAAAAACTGGCTTTTCCAGTTGAAGACTGAAGCTACCTCAGATTTCAGCACTAGATTGAAGAGTCAAAAAGATGCAGGGTTGCTTACTTTCCACCCCCACTCCTCCCTGGATCCCATTCTCCAAACTTGCCTACCCTGCTCCATGCCCTGGGAAGCCAGTGTTTGATGGAGACATTGGACTGTGATGGGAGAGTAGGAGGAAGAAGAGGCCAGATGGTTAAGTCAAATGATTAATATTAGATATTTCTCCACAGCCTAATGGGATGCTCCTGGGTTAGCAAGTCAATTCCGTGCTCTCCAACTTGAGGCTACCCTTTCCACGTTTCTGGAGAAGGTGACAGTCACACACACACACACACACACCCTGACTTCTTCTCCTGGGCCTCCTTTCTGCACACAGTAAGTCCTTGCTGAGTGGGTGATGAGAGATACATGACCCTCTTTCGGAATAGCTTTAGGCAAAGCTGTTACGTTCCAAGCCTGACCCTTTTGATAGCAACTCATTCTTCTTTCAGCTGTTCTCACCTTTTACTTTTACTTCTTAACAAAGTCTCTTGAAAATATTTTGAGAATTTATTCACATTAAAGTGAAAAAAGCCCCTATCCCTGTTGTCCTTCTTTTAGGAACTTTTTCTTTTAAAATCCGAAGTCCTAGGGATGAATCTGTAATTGTAAAATTTCAAAGAGGCTTGGAATCAAGTGTGGGAGTCAATCCCCAGTCTTCTGAAATCATTCCTATCCTTTCCACCTTTGCATAAGGAAGGTATATTTAAAGTGCTTGGAAGAGATACTAATTCTGGCTTTCAGATACTAAAATTGAAAGTGATTTGGACTAGGGAGGGGCAGAGAAGCACTGGACCAGAGTTGTTAATAGGTATGGTATGAGGGAGGCTGGGGGCTAAGTGTCCATTGGTTCCATTCATAAGAGCAGTCTAGGGCCCAGTACTCCCATCCCCCTACCACTTCTCAGGCCATAGAGCCCTCTTTATTCCAGAACAAATGTGAGTCTCGTAAATTCTAAGGGTGGAAAAGGGTATCTTTAAGAAAAACCTGGCTGCCTAGAACTATGTGCTTCATTTGCATTTTAATGTGACAGTATTAATAGTTGTCCCATACTGAGAGCTAGACTCTAAATCTGAGGGACAGGGAATGTATTTGTCTCTACTTCATCTTTATAGCTTTATATCTAACTCAGTGCTTAGCACATAGTAAATGATCAATAAATACAAACTGACTAATTATCTCACTTAATTATCACAGTAACTTTGTGAAGTAGCTCCCTTTATTATGTTCATTAGGAAGTGAGGGAGCTGGGACTTAACTGGGTTAAATAATTTTTCCAAAGGTTGCCCAGTGAGCGAAGAGCAGAGCTGGGATTATGGTTAGTTCTGACTGACTTCAACACCAGACACCGAGCCAGCATGCTCAACTACATTTAGATAGCACCGATCTGAGCTGAGAAGGGACTCTATCTCCATCTTGGTAGTGATTCTCTCATGGAAGAAATTTCATAATCCTAAAAATCTTTCTATATTTTTCTTTGTATCCTTTACATTTTCCCTCCAGATTAAGCCAAAATTTAATGCACAAAACTTAATGTTTGTGGAATTCAAAGACGAGGTAGAATAGAAATTGCAAAATGATATAGTGGCATGTTCATAATCTCTAATTACGATTTCTTCTTTTATTTGAATAATTGATTTTATGAGAATTAATGTGTTTACTTTTACAATTTATGTTTCAAGTAGCTTGCAAAAAATACCCATGTGTGCCAGATTGTGGGATAGGGGAAGGCAGGCTATGTTATTAGATTTTTACTTGAGATCTGAGACAGAACAATGTTATTTCTTATAGAGAATTTTAAAATATTGGTCATCTGTAGCCACTGAGAAATATTTACTCAGGAGTGAATGTATCAGAGGAGTGGAAATCAAGACAATGAGGTAAAAATAAAAGTCCATTTTTTTCCTTTCTAAAATAGTTTTGTTTTTCCTGAACTGCTGTTTTTATGAGCTTTGTGGGAAGAGAATTCAGGGGTCACACCTCTCTGCTCTAAGAAATACTTCTCTCAGTAAATTCAGAGGCAATCCTCGGTTTCCATAATCTTGTAGTTGGGGAGTGCCCAGGGTCACACAGAACACATACTCCTCTTTCCTAATGAAGTGCCCCTCAAATCCTTCTAATCTGCACTTGGATAGGTTACTCTTTACTTGGGTTATTTTACTAATCATGAATGCAACTAGAAGCTCTCAGAGCCAGGCCAGTGGGGTCTGATGGGGAAAAAAGAATTAAAAACAAATCGCTTGCCAACCCAGAAAATCTTTCCACAATGAGAGTAGAGAAAGAAAACAGTTTTATTATTGAATAAACATTAAACCAGAATATGATTCTCATTGCAGGCCATTTTCTAAGAGATTGCCAAGACAGAGATTTCACCCTCTTAGATGTAGCCAGGCAGACAGAGCTCATTCCCTATATGTTCTCAAGGTAACAACTAGTCCTCAAGTCAGAGGACTTGACAATATTGTTTGTCACATGAAGTTCATCCTTGATTCATCTGTATTTGGAGTCACCCTCTGTGTTAACTTAGTGACTTTTGCCTAAACAGACACACGCTTCCTATATCGTCATGAGAGGAGGTAGCTCCCTCCAAGGCTCTGCCTTCTGTGGAAACTGGAGACCTGGGTCCTATCTCCCCTGATGATTACATTTCAAAGACTTGCTTCATAGATTCTTGCACAAGACATTCCAAAGACCTAAAGCTGGCAAGAGTGCTATTTAGTTTTTTTAAAGAGTTGCATACATTTCAAAGAGATAGAGTACAGGATGTACAAGTTTTCTAGAGTAAATGCTCTAAGAATATGGATGGGGGAAAAAAATCTTTTGCTTTGTTTTAATAAGAAGAATTAAGCCTATTATTTGTGTTTTTGCCTTTACAGGCCCAAGAGGTCATAGAAAAGGTTGGCATCCCCATTTCTTGTTTGGGAACTTTCCTATCAACCCTCAGATTCTTTGGAAAGAGGCACGGGCTCAACAATATCACCGTTCCTATCAGACAATCTTGCCATTTCTGTCTATCAGAGGGTCAGGGCTGGAGCTACTGGAAGGGAACAGCCACCCCACCCTCAGTGAGATCCTCATGCTGTTTCTGAGGAAAGTGCATGTCTTTGGTGAGGCGACCTTACCAGCTCAGCTGAGGTTGGGCTGGAACCCTTGAGGTGTCAACATGTGTTTGAAAGCCTTGATGATGAAGGAAAAGCAAGGTCCTACTCACCCACATGTTGAGGCTGGGGGCCTGGTAAACTTCAAAAGACAAGGCTATGCCTGCCCAGAAGTAGCAGTGGGTCTGTAAAACCATGAGGACAGATAATTGAAAACTCAAACTCAGCAGGATCAAACCAAAACTCAACTGCTGGAGCTCTTACCTTCACCAAAGGATTGATTCTGATCAGAGAAGGAGAAAATGGAAAGGTTAGATACTCAGCCTTATATTCCAGGGGGCAACCAGTTCTTCAAAGCAGAACAACTGTCACTCTACACAGGATTTGCAGAAACACACAAACCAGCACTCTGTTTCATCTTTGTAAGAAGGAACTAGACATGTCTGTTCCGCATTTGTCGCCATATCCCCTCATGCACATCTTCAGTACTTCACTCAGGCTCATGAATTACCCGGAAGACTCTGAAAGGTCTGATTGAATTGAAACAAGCAAGATACCTCTCTGGTAAGAGCACCACTTAAAAACCAAAATAACACAGAAAACACAATTTGCTATTCCTAAGTTTCCTGAGTTGTAGTTTTGTAATATATGTATATGTATATGTGTATATGTATATATGTATATGTCTATATATACAAAAAATATGAATACATCTGTATATGTATATCTTTGAGCAGAAAAACTGGCTGCTCTCCACCTACTGCTTTCCTCCCCTTGGAGGGCTCTTCCTGCCTCAGGTGGGGGGCACCTCCGACACTGTCTTTAAGGACCTTTCTACCCTACAGTTGACAGCAGGAAGGAGAGGGGAATTTCCAGTTCAGAAGGACTAGCCTTGACCTATTGCATTTCTTGTTTTGTGGTAGTCAAGTCTCCTCCCCTCTGGTCTCATGGAAAAGTTCTGGGAAAAGATATGGTTTCATCCTTCTTCCAGAACCATCAGAATTGGAGTGGAAGCAGAAGGAAGGATGAGAGCCCTCAAGTGACCGAGACCAGGTTATTGCCCTGTACTGAGTGTCCACCCCCTCCTCCTGGGCACAACTCTGGGCCCTGCAACTGCTGTCATGCCTAATCTGGGGGCTCAGCCTTTCCTGAGGGTCCTGGCAGAGGGTGGGACTCCGAACCCTTGCCCCAACTCACTGGTGCCAGCACTTCTACACTCTCTTTTTGGGTGCTCCTCTGCCCTAGGTCTCCACTACCAAGAGTTTTGTGACTTTTGTTACAGTTTTTGCTACAGAGAATAACAAGTTAATGCTCTCAAGTTAGTAAGTCTCCTTGGAGTTACCATTTTTTGGACTTTATTCGGGACAGTTCAGAGGACCAGGGGTCTCCCTGCCATGACACTCAGTTCAATGATTTTATTCAGTTGTTCATTACTTGCCCAGGTATTTTTTTAGATAATAATTTTATAATTTATTTTGTTTACATTGTTATATTCATTTTAGGATATCGAAGTCATGTGAGAGTATGTCATACCACACCCACCACCAGGATTTTAGTTCCCTTTACTTCCATCTTGTTCCCTCTCTCCCCTCCCTCTCCCATGTCCCTCATAGCCACAATTTTATGCCCTGTGAATTTTGTTGGGGTTTTCTTTTTGTTTATTTTGGTTGTTTTTCAAGGAAAGGTACAGGCAGGAATGAAAGTGATCAGAGAAGGCAGAAAGAAAGAGAGGAGGAAGAAGCATTTTATTTATTTGTTTATCCTGGTTGTTTCCCCAGGTCCCGGGTATTGAACCTGGGTCCTTGGGATGTATGTAGACTATGTCTGATGAATTTATCCATTAAGCCACTAGGGTGTGCTTGTTTTGTTTCTTTATATTCTATATATGAGTGAAAGCATCCTGTATTTCTCTTTTCTTCCTAACTTATTTCACTTAACATGATCCCCCTCCAGTTTTATGTAGGTTGTTGCAAAGGGCACGGTTTCATCTTTTTTTTAGTTGCATAATATTCCGTTGACTATACATACCACGGCTTCTTTATCCAGTTATCTGTTGATGAGCATTTAGGTTATTTCCTTGTCTTGGATATTGTGAACTGTGCTGCTATGAACATAGGATGAAGATATTATTTCTGATTATAATTTTTGTATTCTAAGAGCGTATGCCTAGAAGTAAGATTGATGGATCAAATTATAGATCCATCTTTATTTTGTTGAGGAATCTCCATACTGTTTTCCAAAGAGGTTATACTAATTCACATTCCCACCAACAGTTACCCAGATATTTTATGAGTTACATGCAGCATTTAATGTTGTCCCAGACTTTGAAGAACTTCTAAAGAAATGCATAGTCCTTCATCTCCAAGAATTTACATTATCTCTCAGGAGATCAATACCAACATATGTTACTTCCCCAGTGAAGCCAGAACATCTCTGGGCATCAAGAAGGTCCTGGAGAATCAGCATCATGGGAATCTGGAGGGAGGATGAACATGGGCTGGAGTGTTTAGGCACAGCTTCCTGGAGAGGCAGGATCTGAGAGTCCTTAAATAGTGCACAGAATTCTAACAGGAGGCAAGGAAAGAAAAGCACTTATAAGCCTAAGGGACAGCAGGGGTGTGAGGAGGCTTCTCTAGTTTGTGTGATCCTGGAGAACTATTGCCTCCATTAAGGTCCTTACTGTAACTAAGAGAACGGCTCACTGACATGGAAGATTGTCGAGCCGGAGGATGCAGAGGGACATCGGAGGTCCCAGGAGGTGCCACAGGTCTTGCATCCTGTGGATCCTCATACTTGCAAGCATCTCAGAAGTGGTGCGAATAGTAGAACTGACTTAGACACTGAGACTCTCAAACCCTACCTTCTATCCACAGACTTGTATAGGTAACTCACCCTAGAACTCAACTGCTGGGCAATTCTACATGGTTGATGTGATGTTCATAACCTCCAAGCAGTAGACCAGTGATGGTCAACACTGCTTGGGCATGATTCTTATGACATTTTTCTTTGTTACCCTTCTTCCCCAGTTTTATCCACGGGAGTTGATGAACAGAGACCTCCCGAGGTGTGTCAAGGACTTTGGGGGGTTTTGTCACACACTCAGAGTTGCCTGCTGGTCCCTTGTCCAATCTGCCTTGTCTAGTAAGCAGCACACACTTGGAGCTGACAAGAGCATGAGGCATACTGATGTCAGAGAAGAGACCAATCCAGCCAAAGCAGAGACTGAAAAGGAAAAAAATAAATTCCCATAGCATGATAGGGCTTCTGCTGGGGTCAGAGGATCCTCTCTTTGCCCTGATACTGCTTCCCAGGTTATCTTCCCAAATACTGATTCATCATATCCTCTTGTAAGCACCTTGGAAATCTCCTTGCTGTTATCAGAACAAGTTGAGAAAGCCTAGCAATATGGCAGATGGACCCTTTCCCATTATGGAGCCATAGAAATTTTGGGTAAACTATAATTTAAAAAAATTGATGAATGCTGTCCTTGAACAAAAGAAAGGGAAATTCCTCACATGGCAGAAATGAAGAGAGAAGCCAGAGCCAAATCAGTAAGTATAAGCTGGAAGCTGAGAGTCCTTGAAATCTTAGCGAAGCCAAAGTTTCGAGGGACCAACTGAGGCTATTACACCCGTATGAGAATGGGAGATGTAACCTGCAGGGATGAACACTTTGTTCTAAACTCAGAAAAAAAGCCAGAGTACCAGAGATGCCCCTTCCTTGAAAGGGAATGTGAAAATGCTGCACACTAGCTCAGGGAAGTATGAAGAAGCAAGTGGTCTATCTTGTGGGTGTGGGTGTAAAAGACAAAACAGAAACCTCCTCTCACAAATAGAATCTCTAGAACCTGTGCCGTGAATCGGTACAGAGTCAAGATTTACAATACCCATGACATTCATGGATACCAAGCAGAGAAACTACCATGATACTGAGTCTAAAACTAACAATCTTCTAGGGTCCTAGTGAACACTAATGGGAAACCGCTCTGTCATAATCCAGAGCACATGGGAGTCACACCGGAAAAACTGTTAGTGAAGATGAGCTCACAATGAAAAGTGACCAGCGCTGAGAACTTCCATGAGTGACACCCAGCAGGTCTCATGGCATCTCCAGAGCTGCCAGTCCTGACTGTTCAGATAAGGAACAATATGAAAGACGCTATAAACACATTTATGTACAGCTTTTCAAAAGCAGAACTCAGCCTTTCTGGCCCCCATCCCAACCTGTTCCTCCTATGTTCATTCAACTTCTATGCAGGCCACTCCCTCCTCTCACACAGACTCAAAATCTTGAGCCATCTTTATCTTCTTCCTCTCAGTATTTGTCCTTAAACATGATTTTTCTCATCTCTTTCTCTCTTCTCTTCTGTAACTATGATGGGCATCTAGCTGGTCTCCCTGCCTTCAGACTCTCGTGTCCCTCCCCTCTTTATTCTACCCTTAACACTGCTGCTAAGGTCTCTTCCCAAATTGCAAGTTTAGTGATTTCAATTCCTTGAGCCAAACTCCTGACTGTGAAGTTGAAGCCTTCCCCAACCTACACTTGAACATTTTTGTCCAATATTTTTCCTATTAGAATCTGTCAGCCTCATCCACCCTTCACCCTAACCTCCTCTTTCAGTCACTCCAGATTGCTTATCCATCCTGCACTTCCCTTTATGTTTCCAAGTATCCTCTTTCCTCTGACTACACTACTGCCCCCATCCCATATGCTGATTGAAGGAAATCTTGACTTGAACCTTCTGGAAGCATGATACCATGGAAGAATGTAGGCATCATTGGTATTAAACATACTTGGTTTCAGATTCCAGACAGGACACTTCAGAGTTCCATGCCTGAAGCAAGTCAGAATCTCTCTGAGCCTCTGTTTCTAATTTTATAAAATGAGAATGGTACCTCCTTTGCAACTTGGGAGAATTAATGATAATCTACATAAAGCACAGAACACAGAGTCCAGGTTTGTGCTCAATAAGAGTTGCTGCATTGAGCCTCTGTCTCAGCATTTTTGTGGAAGTTATGTCCTCCTGCTTCTCCAAATGGAACTCATGAAGCCTAAAGCCTTGTCTCATTTGTCTTTTCATCTTTACACTTTGTGTTTGAAGTCTTGAATGATGTTCATTGACAAGTAGTGGGAAGAGCTAGACGGAACGTGATGCTCGGAGGAAGGCTGGGTACAGGGAGCTGGAAGATCTCCGATGCTGGAAAAGTCTCAAGGCCAGTTTACAGTGTGTCACTCCAGAGAGGGCTGGCCCCCAAGAAAAACTACGAATAGGCTGATTTTAGCCCAGGATAGGAAAGAATACCTAACTTTTAGATCTGTTCCACAGGAACACAGGTCCTAAAGTAAGCTGCTTCCACTAAAAAACTCAGGTTATAAAAAATATTTTTTATTTGGAAGAGGGATAACACGTATCAGTGCTTCTTAGCATTCAGGAGTCATAGACCCCTTTGAAAATCTGGTAAAAGTTGTGGATCTTCTCTATAAAATGGCCCAGTATTTTGCAAAAATTTCAAGAGCTCCATGGATCTGAGATAAAGATCGCCTGAAAGTCCCTCTAGCATGCTATGTTCAAATTTTTCTTTCTGAGATTAATTGCTCTTATATATGGCCTCCAAAGTCACACCTTCTTCTAACGATCCTGATTCAAATCTAAATGCTTAGTGTCTTTCTCCCAAATTTAATAGTCAGCATATCTTTTGTTAAATGAATGAAGAAATGAAAAAAAGCCATTGATTAATATGATCTTTAAGGAAAGATGTGCTGCAAGAAGGAGAAAAGATAATAAAAAAGAAAAGAACAAAACTGAAGGATTTTAGAAAAAGAATCAGCAAAGGACAGCATAAAAGGTGGTGAAGGGTTAGTTGGAATAAGAAAAGAGGATCAATTTTGGAAGACCTAAATTTCTAAATTCTTGCATAGTCTGGTGCCCCTATGAAATTCTAAACTCAAGATTCTGTGGGAGCATACTTTTCTGCTCAACTCTGACAGCACTGGCACTGTCCTTTAGAGTGACCATGGCCTATGCCAGAGGTCACCAGAGGAAACCATTCATAAGACCGTTAACATGTCACATGATAATCTGATTTTATTTTGTTTTGAAATCTCTTTGCCTCTGTGCATTTAGGCACTCATATTATGCAACCATAAGTTGCTCAATTATTGCAATTGTTCCATGATACTTGATAATCAGTTATTAAGTGTTTGAGGTATGGTTTTTTTCTCCTTGTTGTATCATTCTTCAAAGAATAGTTGATTTTATTTTCTTTTAAAAATTCTTATTGAGGTAATACTGATCTACAACATTATGTGAGCTATAGGTTTTAGGAGTGCACGTTCACTCTCGTTCAAATGTATGATACTACAGCATATGTGCCACATGAAAATTCAGGGAACCCTCCGCCACTGTCCATCAAACTCAGGGAACCCTCCGCCACTGTCCATCAAATTCAGGGAACCCTCCGCCACTGTCCATCAAACTCAGGGAACCCTCCGCTACTGTCCATCAAACTCAGGGAACCCTCCGCCACTGTCCATCAAATTCAGGGAACCCTCCACCACTGTCCATCAAATTCAGGGAACCCTCCACCACTGTCCATCAGCACTTTGCTGCATCTCCCAGCTCTCCCTTCCCATATGGCAACCTTAGTTCTGTTGTCGGAGAGTTTGACTATTCACTTGCTTTGTTTCTTCATGTCCCACACATAAATGGAATCATCTACTATTTGTCTTTCTCTTTCTAGTTTATTTCACTTAGCACAATCCTCCCTAGTTCTATCCAAATTATTACAAGTGACAAGATTTCATCGTTTTTTAATAGCTGATTAATTGTCCATTTTGTATATATATCAAGTCTTTTTTTCTTTTTATCCTATCATCCATGGATGGACACTTAGATTGTTTTCATACCTTGGCTATAACAAATAGTAGAATTGCTGGATCATGTGGTAGTTCTATAATTAATTTTTTGAGGAAACTCCATACAGTTTTTCAAAATGACCACACAAATTTACATTCTCACGAATAGAGTACGAGGGTTCCTTTCCCTCCACACCCTCACCAACACTTGTTTCTAGTCTTTTTGCTATAAGCCGTTCTCACAGGTATGATGTGATATCTAATTATGGCTTTGATTTGCATTTCTCTAACAATACATGATAACAAACATTATTTTTTTTCATGTGCTGTTAGCTAGATATGTTAGCCATCTGTATGCCTTCTTTGAAGAAGTGTTTATTCGGATCTTCTGCTCATTTTTTGGTTGGGTTATTTTGTTGTCATTGTTTTAATAATTATTTGTGTATCTTGGATATTAACTCCTTGTCAGATATATGATGCAAATATCTTCTCCCATTCAGTTGGATGACTTTTCATTCTGATGGCAGTTCCTTTCACTCTGCAGAAACTTTTTAATTTGATGTAGTGTCATTTGTTTAGTTTTACTTTTATTTCCCTTGCATTGGAGTAGTTCCCAAAGACATCTAATGTTGATTTCATAAGATGTATCACCTGTGTTTGCTTCTATGTATTTTATGGTTTCAGGTCTAGTATCCAAACTTCTAATCCATTTTGAATTAATTTTTATGTATTATGTTAGAAAGGATCTAATCTCATTCTTTTGTATGTGGTTGCCCAGTTTCCCCAACACTATTTGTTTAAAACACTCCTTTCTCCATTGTGTGCTTTTGGTCCCTTTGGCATAAATTAACTGTCTACATACGTGTGAGTTTATTTCTGGGACCGCAACTCTATTACTCTGATCCATGTGTCTGTTTTTAGTCCAGTATCATACTGTTTTGATTATTATCACTTTATAGTATAGTTTAAAATTGGGGAGAGTGATACCGCTATTTTCCTGTCTTTTGCTAATGATTGCTTTGGTTATTCACTGTCTCTGTGATTCTACACAAATTTCAGTGTTGTTTGTTCAATTTCCTTGAAAACTACCATTGGAATTTTGATAGGGATTGCATTACATCTATATATTGCTTTAGGTTAAGATAATCATTTTAACAGTATTAAGTCTCCCCATCTATGAGCAGGGACTATCTTTCCATTTCTTTAGCTGATCTATTTCTTTTAATACTGTCTTGTGGTTTTCATTGTATAGGTCTTTCATTTTCTTTGTTAAGTTTATTCTTAGATATTTAATTCTTTTTGGTGTAATTATAAATGGAATTGTTTTCTTAATTTCTTTTTTATCTAGCTATCTTGTTTGCATATAGAAACAGAGCAGATTTTTATATGTTGATTTTGTAGTCTGCCATTTTACTGTACTCATTTGTTGCTTCTATTAGTATTTTTTATTAAAGTCTTTAAGGTTAAATGCATATTATGTCATCTGCCAATACTGAGAGTTTTACTTCTTTTCAAATTTGGATTCCTTATCTTTCTTTTAATTGCTTAAATGGCTATTTTTTTAAAGGAAAGGTGCAGGTAGGAATGAAGGCAGAGACATTAATTTTCTTATTACTTGCCTAATTGCTCTTACTAGAACTTCCAATACCAAGCTGAATTGTAGTGGTAGGAGTGAACATCTTTGTCTTAATAGTTGATTTTCAACATAAACACCAGTGGCAATTAGCCCCAAGAAGAAAACAACTCAACCAAGCACAGACAAATTCCAGGTTTTATAAAATGAACTTCAGATTTTCAAGGACTAGCTGGTTCTTCTAGCTCCTATGCACAAAGTTAATCAGTCTGTGCAGGTCAAGACTTTTTGCTGTCCCCTCAACCTGTGCTCACCTGGAGACACAGCGGCTACGGGATTTCAGGAGACTCCTCAGGCTCTGCAGGGCCTCGGGCAGCCCCGCCCCAGTGAGGGCACTGCAGGCCCGGACCTCCCAGCAGCGGTCCTGGAATCTCTCCAGGCCCAGCCTGTCTCTGATCTCAAGCAGCGGCAAGGCGTCAGGTGCCTCCTGCTTGTTAGCCAGCACCAAGAAAGGGACTTTTACCATTTTAGGGTTGTCCAGGACTTCTGTTAGCTCAGCCATTGCTTCGGGCAAGCGGGCTTCGTCTGTGCTGTCCAGTACATACACAAGGATGTCCATGCCTTCCAGATAGTTCTTCCAGCTGGTCCTGAGTTGGGTCTGCCCCCCAACATCCCAGAGAGTCAGAGACACATGTTCTAGGACTTCAAGAGGCTCCACATTGAAACCAACAGTGGGCAGGGTCTCCACCAGCTGGTGGCCCTTCAGTCTGTATAGGAGCGTGGTCTTGCCGGCTGAATCAAGGCCCATCATTACCACATGCGCTTGCGCCTTGTGACCTCGGGAATTCACAGAACCCATGTGGTCACTGCTAAACCCTAGGGGAGAAAGGCCAGGTGCACACATTAGCCATTCTTTTCTGAAGAATGCAAATCCATGCAGGCATATGAGGGAAGAACTTCTATTCCAAAAGTAGGAAGTATCTTTATACTATAAAGTTTCAACACAGGTCTGGGCTTTGAAAGGGCCAGGGGTGAGAGTGTCTAAGTCGCCATTAGCTGACTTGTCTCTGGGGAGCTGTTGCTGAGAAGAGAGTCAGGCCTCTTGGAAGACAGGGAAAGTGGGCTCACATTCCTAGGTAGTTAACTCAGGTGGCAAAATGAAGTTCCAGTTAGACAAACCTCATTCAGTAGAAATAACTGAGAAGATATCTTCAATTCCTGCTAGTCTGTGGCTTCTAAACTCTGTTTTTCTCCTAAAAGCCTAAACCCTGAAATAGACACTATCAGGGGTCAGTGCACTGAGGGAAAGGAATAGTAAGACTCTGGGTAATTTCTTAAGCCTTTGGAACTCTCCACAGAACCGGCATCCTGTCCTGCAAACAGTGACTGTAAGTACTGTTGTCTGGGGACAAATGTACCCATCAGAGGCATTGCTTACCTCTAGAACACTACACTCATTTTCCAAGAATCCAAACTATAAGACTAAGACCTGTTCGCCACTTAGGGGAAACCTGGCCAGGATGAAAGAAGGAACATCACCACCCTGGGAGCACGTATCAGCTCCTCCGGGAGGAGAAAAAGACAGTACTTGTCATTCCTCACCCCAGGGCTAGAAGAGTAAAAATTAAGGTTACCTCAGTGTTGGTAGGCTGTGACTGAAAGTGCCTCCTCTCTCTCTCTTCTGGCATGCAGAGGCTTTCTGCTGGTTAGTATGTCCTAAGAGAGATGTGAAGGAAGTTTAGTGACTGTTGACACTTCTCCTTTTTCTGCTTCCTTCTTCCTTGTGGGTGGAGCTGGGGTGGCCTTGCAGCCCTGCCCTCAGCCCTGTGGCTCCGGAGCTGTCCTGCTGGGGCTACACCACAGAGATGTCCCCAGCTCTAGGCAAGCACCAGCTCAGTCTCTGTTCATAAAGGAGAGTTCAGCTGCTTTCTTTTGTTCTTCCTCTCCTAATCCTATGGCCTCTTCATTTTGAGAATCAGACCTTTTCCTTTAGAGCATGCCTCCAGATTTTCCGGTGCTTGGAAACACGCATGCTTTAAATATTGCAAAAGTATGATTAAAACACCTTAAAAATAGATAAGTTAAAGGTAAACCATGAGCCATGTTAATACTCTGCAATGATGGACATGAATAATATTGCCTAAATTTTTTTTTTTCTTGAATCGTATCATGTTTTTCCCAATAAAATTGATAGCTACCTCAAGAAAATATATTTTTACAAAAATTGACTGGTCATCAGCTGTTGATTCTGTAGCTAATTTGGATCTGGAGTTGCAGTGATTTGGCTCTTGTAACCAGTAACACTTTCTGCTTCTAGAATATTATTTCATTAAAACATCAAGAGTTGAATTGGGAGGTATGGTTCTCCCATTTTCCAAAATGCCGCAGACTTAGGGTAACAATTTGCTCATGATCTTGATGGAATTTGTAATTCATCTCTTTCTCTTTCATTATGTCATGCTATTCACTGAGAAAGTACTTTGAAACATCAAACACCCTATTATAATTGTTGTTGTTAGGTTACTGTGTTTTAACAGGAGGAAGCATTTGGAAATGTCAGAAACACGACTATGTTATAAACAGCCCTGTGTTATGTTACCATTGGTGCTGCCACTGTTTTGTTTACACATGGTTGTGGGCTGTAGTCCTTTTGTAAGGACTGGGGAATATGTGGTGAGGAGACAGAAAAGGGATAACAGTTGTAGAATTATTATAAAAAATATCAGAGTTGGATAACAATTGAAGATATAAAAACAGATTTTATTCAAACCTATTGCAAAAGGGGACAAGAGCCCTCAGTATAAAACTGAGTTCAGTTGGATGTATAGCATGGCAGAGGGGATTTACAATCAAGGAGCAGGGTGGTGGGGTGTCAAGAGATAGAAAATTATTAGGAGGAAACACCAGGGGGTGGGGTGGGGATAAACCAACCTAACTGGATTCTTATTGAGGAAAGACCAGGGTGATCAGGTATCACTTCCTGGGGGATAGTGGAGGATGAGGATGATGGCACCAATCAGATATAAAAGGTGATCAGATATTGAGGTTGGGGGGTTCTGGCTAACCTGACTTAGGAGGGTTCTTGCTAAAATTGGATTTACAAGGAAGTTCACAGAGGGTCCCAGGTGCCTGACTAAAGTTTGGTCAAGCAAAGTCCCTTTGTCTTGAACCCAGGGCAGTCTTAAAGCAATAAAGAATCACTGAAAGAGTGTTTGTCCTTCTTCCCCGTGATGCAGGGTGATCAGATCAAGATCTCTCCAGGTCTGGCTGATGAATCTGTGAGAATTCTGCCAGGACTCAGTTTGCAAGAGGATTGAGGACTGAAGATGAGGACACAGTAGGATAAGGATTAAGTGTGTCTGGGGACTGCAGAGTCAGAAGGTGCTGCTCTGACTCTGGTTCCCTGATCCGAGCCAGGGGAGGGAAAAAGAAAAGTAGATGCTGAAGAACCTCTAGACTTGAATGGCTTGCAGGCAACATGTCAGGCTTCTTGGGTGCTGAGAGCCCCCTGTTGACACAGAGAGAAAAGGGATGCTCCCCTGGCCTCCTGTCCTATGATATTAGGAAAGCCTGTGGGCAGTGAAACAGGGCCTCGAGAGGCCCTTCTGATAGACTGACCTCAGGATCTTAGAGAGGCACTGCCATTCAGGGTTGCTGCTGAGACTCCACAGGGAATAAAGGAGCCTTTCCTGAGGCTGAAGTTCCTAATTATCTGGAGAACATGAGAGCAGGGAGTAGCAGTTACTTTGACTATGACCATAGTTCTATACAAAGGCTGCTGTGGCCTAAGTTACCTCTGCATACCCAACCCCACCCCTTCAAGGGAAGCTTTTCACTGGACACCTTTGTGGGGGAGATTTAGAAGAGCTGCTATCAGGAGATCAGTCAAGATGGTGACCTGGTAGGAGCGGATCTCATCCCCCCACCCCTAGAGAGCAACTAGGAATTACCTATTTTACAGACACAAACACTGAGTAAAATTATGTCCAGAAGATACAGAGACAACAGCAGCATTCACCACCAAGAAGGGTAGGCAAAAATGTCAGGGTTCAGAGCTCCATCGTGGATTCAGGATTCCCCCCTCAGGTACCAAAAAGGGCTGCAGCAGAGTGGGTGGAGCCTCGGGAAGAATTGGGCACCTCGGAGAGCCCCTCTGATAGCAGAGAGCCTACCCAGCAGGACTGGGACACAGAGCCATGGGAGAGGGTCTTGGCACAGGGTGGAAGGAGCACCTGGTGGACTAGCAGGACTTCCTGAAGGGAAATTGCACGGAATGTCACCGCAACCAGAGACAGCTGGGCAAATCCCCGGCCCCATCCTCTCCCACCATATTTCACCAGAGCCATGGGACTAGCCCACAGGCTTAAAGAAAGAAGAGAGTCTCCTAGAAGGGTGGAAACTGCAACACTACCCACTAGCACCACCCTGTGATTGGAGACGGGACAGAACTCTGACTGGTGATTGTGGGCCAGCGACAAGGCAGTCATTACAGTACAGACCTGTGATATGGGGGAAGCTTATGCATCTACCACACAAACTCTCACCCCCACATAGAATTCACCTAAGAACTTCAGTAAATCCAACCAGTGGTGATACCACAAAACCCAGGAATTCTCAGTGTTCAAACTAATATCTACCCAACGCCATCACTGCAGGGAAACTTAACCCACAGAAACAAAAACTGAATGCCAAGCAGAGGGAAGATACAGAGAAATAATACAGAGAAATTATGGATCCAATTAAAAATCCAGGACAAAATCTGAATACAACAGACATATGAAAACTACCTGAGGATGAATGTACGGCAGCAGTGGAAAACATACTCATGGAAATCAAGAAAACAATAAAGGAATTACAAAAACAACAAACAACAGAGAGAAGAAATGAAGGATAGGATAGCTGAACTAATGAACTCAATAGAGAGACTCAAGAATAGGATGGATGAAGCCTCCAACAGAATCAGTGAGCTCGAAGGTAGGGTATATAAATGCACTCAAGCACACCGGCAAAGAGAAAAAAGAATGAAAAGAAATGAAGACGGCATAGGAGACCTGTGGGATAGCAACATTCACATCATCAGAGTTCCAGAAGGAGGAGAGAAACGTGGGCAGAAACTGCATTCAAAGAAATAATAACTAAGAATTTCCCTAACCTGAGGAATGAAGCAAGCACCAGAACCAAGAAGCGCAAAGAGTTCCGAACTAAAGAAACTCAGACAGACACAAAGACATGTTGTCATCAAAAATGTCAAAAATACAAGAGAATCTTTTAAAAGCAACTAGAGAAAACAAGTCACATACAAAGGACTCCTCATAAGATTATCAGTGGATTTCTCTGATGAAACTCTACAGGCTATAAGGGAATGGCATGATATATTCAGAGTGCTGAAAGAAAAGAATTTTCAACCTAGGATGCTTTACCCTGTGAGATTATCATTTAGAACTAAAGAAATGGTATAAGGCTTTTCAGATAAACAAAAGTTAAAGAATTCCATTGCCGCAAAACCAGCTCTACAAAAAAAAAAAAAAAAAAAAAAAAAAAAAAAAAAAAAAAAAAA